>JAPVLO010001043.1:0-283620 GCA_027257055.1 Cephalopachus bancanus | reverse complement strand
TCAGAGAATCTCACAAGTCCACCTATGCCGTCGACATCTTGCCCCCCCTCCTGATTGTAGTATTTTTAGTCTTTTTTTCTTGGTTAGTCTAACCAAGGTTTGTCAATTATGTTGATATTTCCCAGAGCCTACTTTTAATTTCATTGAGTATAGTATTTTTCTATTCACTATTTCATTTATCTTTGATCTAATCTTCTTTCTTTTTTTTTTTTTTTTTTTTGAGTCGGAATCTCACTCTGTCACCCAGGATGAAGTGCAGTGGCAAATTCACGGGCTTCAAAGCCTCAACCTGCTGGACTCTGGCAATCTTTCCACCTCAGCCTTCCAAGTAGCCAAAACTACAGGCCAGCACTACCACACCTGCTAATTTTTTTATTTATTGTAGAGATGAGGTCTCACCAAGTTGCCCGGGCTGATCTCGAACCCATGGGCTCAGACAATCCTCTCACCTCGGCCTCCCAAAGTGCTGGGATAGGTGTGAGCCACCACATCCGGCTGATCTAATTTTTATCATTTCCTTTTTCTGCTAGTTTTGAATCTAGCTTGCTCTTCTTTTCTTGTTTTGTAAGTATAAAGTTAGATTATTAATTTTATATTCTTTCTTTTTTTTTTTTTGAGTTGGAGTCTCACTCCACCACCCAGGTTGGAGTGCAGTGGCATGCTGCTCATGGCCACCCCAGCATCAACCTGCTGGGATCAGGTGGTCCTTCCACCTCACCATTCCAAGTAGCCAGAACTACAGGCGCGCTAACTGCCTGACTAATTTTTTTGTTAATTATAGAGATGAGGTCTCACCAAGTTTCCTGGGCTGGTCTAGAACCCATGGGCTCAGGCAATCCTGTCGCCTTGGCCTCCTAAAGTGCTGGGATTACAGGCTGAGCCACCAAGTTGGGCCTATATTCCTCCTTTTTAATGTAAGAATTTACAGCTTTATGTCCCTCTCCTAATACTGTTTTTGCTGCATTGTATATATTTGGTGTGTTGTGTTTTTGCTTTCATTCATTTCAACATGTATTATCTAATATTACTTGTAGTTTCTTCTTTGACCTATTGCTTATGAATGTCTTCCTTAATTTCTATGTATCTGTGAATTTTCCAGTTTTATTCATCATTGAATTCTAGTTTCATTTCATTGTTGTTTGAGAAAATACTGTGTATGATTTCAATATTTTAAAAATTTGCTGGCAAGTTCCCACTACTGCCAATCCTTTTTTGAACTATTACTGTAATTGTTCAAGGTTTGCTTATGAGTGAGAACATGTGATACTCAGTTCTTTGTTTCTGTGATAGATCACTCAGTATCATAGACTCTAAGTCCATCCAAGTTGCTGTGAAGTTCATAATTTTGTCCTTCCTTATGGCTGTGTAATATTCCATCATGCATATGTGCCATATTTTTTAAAATCTAGACCTTTTCTGATGGGCAGCACAGTTGGTTCCATCTTTTTGCTATTGTGAACAATGCTGCAATAAACATACATGTGCAGCTATCTTTTTTTATAGAGTGATTTGAATTCCTCCAGGTAGGGGGAATTGCAGAGTCAATTTTTAGATCTTTTAGGAATAACCAAACTGTTTTTCACAGAGGTTGTACTAGTTTACACTCCCACCAACAGTGTAGAAGTGTTCTCTTTTCCCTGCATCCTCTCCAGCATCTGCTGTTTCTTGAGTTATTGATGATGGCAATCCTGACTGGAGTTAGGTGGTATTCCAGTGTGATTTTAATTTGCATTTCTTTGATGACTAGAGAGGCTGAGCATTTTTTCATGTATCTGTGGCTGCTTGTATGTCTTCTTTTAAGAAGTGCCCATTCATAACTTTTGCCCACTTTGTGATGGAGCTGTTTGTTTTTTTCTTTTCAGCACATTTGAGTTCCTTGTAGATCCTAGATGTTAGGCCTTTGTCAGACATTCGGTTGGCAGATATTTTTCCCCAGTCTGTGGGCTATCTCCCTGCTCTCTTTGTTTTTGCAGAAGCTTGTCAGTTTGACGATGTCCCACGTGTCTGTCTTATCTCTTATGTCATGGGCACTGGGGTTTTGATCAGGAATTGGTTACCAGTTCCAATTTCCATAAAGGTGTCTTCAGTTTCTAAGGTTCTTACAGTTTGAGGTATTATGTTTAGGTCTTTGATCCATTTAGAGTTGATTTTTTGAGTATGGGGATAGGTAGGGATCTTCTTTTATTCTTCTGCATATGGTCAACCAGTTTTCCCAGAACCATTTAATGAATGGTGGTAAAGGCTTTGTTGAGGATGAGTTGGTTGAGAAATTGAGGCTTTGCTTCTGGAATCTCTATCCTGTTCCATTGGTCTATATGCCTGTTCTTGTTCTAATACGGACTGTTTTGATTAGTGTAGCTATATATTAACGTTTAAAGTCTGAGAGTGTGATGCCTCCCACTTTGTTTTTTGTTTTGTTTTGCTTTGTTTTTTTGTTTGATGAGGATTGTTTTGGCTATTCACAGTCATTTATGTTTCCATGTGAATTCCTGTATTGTTGTTTCCAGGACTGAGAAGAATGCTGCTGGTAATTTAATGGGTATTGCATTAATCTGTAGATTGCCTTGGGTAGGATGGATATCTTAACAAATGTTGATTCTTCTAATCCATGAGCATGGAATATGTTTCCATTTGTTTGTCATCTTTGATTTCTTTGAGCAGTGTTTTTTAGTTTTCGTTGTAAAGGTCTTTCATCTCTCTGGTTAGGAAAATACCAAGATATTTCATTTTTGTGTGGCTATTTTGAATTGGATTGTGCTTTTTATTTGGGTTTCTGTTTGTTTATTATTGGTGTATAGTAATACGACTGTCTTTTGCACATTGATTTTGTCCCCTGAGACTTTGCCAAGGTCCTTTATCAGTGCAAGGAGGTTTTTGACAGATTCTCTTGGGTTTTTGAGGTATAGAATTATGTCATCTGCAAAGAGGGATAGCTTGACTTCCTCTTTTCTTATTTGGATACTCCTGATCTCCTTCTCTTGTCTGATTGCTCTAGTTAGGACTTCCAAAACTATGTTGAAAAAAATGGGTGAGGGTGGACATCCTTGTCTTGTTCCGGTTTTCAGGGAAAATGGTTCCAATTTCTGCCTGTTTAGAAATATGTTGTCTGTGGGTTTCTCGTATATGGCTCTTAATATTTTGAAGTATGCTCCATCTATGCCTAGATGTTTGAAGGTTTTTATCAAGAAGGGGTGCTGGATTTTATCAAAAGCTTTTTCCACATCTACTGATATAATCATGTGGTTTTTGTTTTTACAAATGTTGATGTATTTAATTATGTTTATGGTCTTACGAGTGTTGAATGGTCCCATTAGTGATGAGATGAGGGATGTTTTCTTGGATAACTTCATGGAATGTTTGTTCCACGGTGCTCTCTGTCTCTCTATCTTCCTCAGGAATTCCCATTCATCTTAGGTTCAGTCTCTTGAAATAATTGCTCATCTCTTGGAGGTTTTTTTCTGTCTTTTGAAGCTTCTTTTCTATGTTCTTAACAGTTTGGGTAAGTTCCATATTTTGGTTCTCAAGCTCTGAGATTCTTTCTTCTGCTTGGTTAATTCTACTTTGTATGCTTATCAGTTTGTTATTTATTTCATATGAATTATTTCATTCACTGTGTTCTTTATTGCTGTTATCTCAGCTTCAACTCCTTCATTCTTTCCTCTTGTCTCTCCTCATTTCTATTTATTCTCTCTATTAATATCTTGATATCTGGGTTTGTGGTTTGAGACCAGTCATTCTAGAGGCTCTTCATTATTTGCATTCTGAAGTCTGTATACTCAGTGTCTGACCTCCCAGTGGTCTGTGTGAGACCCATATTCTTCCTTTGGTTTTTCTTCAATTGTGTAGATTTTCCTCCCCACCCCCTTCTGTTTTTACCTCTTCTTTAATTCTGTTGTTTAGGGATTGGGAGGTAGCTTTTACTTCTGTTTGCTCAATCTCCTATTCTTCCTTATGTAGATCTTCTGGCTTTGTTCAATTCTGAAGTTGGACTGTGGGTGGGGTGCTATAGTTTTTGCAGTTTTGAGATTTAATTGTGGTGGGAGCTGTGCTTCAGAAACTATTTGCAGACTCTAGTATCTGCTGACAGGTGTGTGGGCCCCCTGGCACCCACTTCCCACTGCCTTACCATCTTTCCATGCATTGGAGTTATAGATTTGCCCCCTGAAAGCAAAATGAGGTAAGAAAAAGGAAAATAATGGAAAAGGAAAGGAGGACAAAATGAAGATGGAGAGAGAGAAAAAGAAGGGGGAAACCAACAGGCATACCAACTAACACATGAAAAGAGGCACACACAAAGATAGAAAACAAACAAACAAAAAATACAAACAATCATACAAATACACAAACCAGCAAAACCCCCCATTGATGTACTTTCTCTCAAAAATACCCATACACAAACAGGAAGTTTAAAAAAAGCATTGAAATTACGGAAACAAAGCAAGTATGAAAACATAATACAAAACAGAAAGAAAGAGAAGAGGGGGGGGGAAAAACTAAAACAAAATACAAAAAACAAGCAAAACAAACAAACAGAAATCTCACTCTGAGGTTGTTCCTGTAACTCCAACTTCCTTTCAGCTCTGGTCTTCAGCCCCTCCCCTCTGCTCTCAGTGCAGGCTGATAGGGTTGCTCTCAGCCTGAGTCAGATGTCCCACAGACTACTGTGGGAGGAGGGTGGATCTGATGTGGACTCACCTGGCTTGCTGTCATTGCCGTCAAGTCGCCCATTCAGATATGACTTGTCTGTGCTTGTTCCAGCATGATGGAACAGTGTCTGTCTCTCCAAGTTTGATGAGGAGATAACTTCTAGGTCCCAGGTTGGAGGCTGGTTGGAGCTGGGTGGGGCAGTACAGGTCTCTGCCTCATCCTGGGACAGAGAATAGGGTGCCGGTTGACATTTCCTCAATGGTGGCAGGTCTCCTTTCCAGCTTTCCTCTTCCCTCTCCACAGATCCTGGGGATCATGCTGCTCTGCTGTCACATGTGACAGTGTGGGCAGCTGAGCACCAGGTGGCAAGGATCAGCTGCTTTCTACTGCCTCTTCTCAGGAGAGCCCCGAGAACAGCAGACAATCCTGTGTGTTGGGGGCTCCAATCTCAGGGCAGTAGGGGGTTGAAAGTTACCTCTGGAGGAGAGCCCTGGGTGCATGAACCAGAGTCTCCCTCAGACAGACTTACAGTCACCCACTGGCACACGTCCACTCATGCAGAGTCTTTTTTTTTTTTTGAGTTGGAGTTTCACTCTCTCTCCCAGACTAGAGTGCAGTGGCTGCTCCTGGCCACTGCAGCCTCAACCTGCTAGGCTCGGTGATCCTTCCACCTCAGGCTTCCAAGTAGCTGGAACTACAGGCATGCGCTACCATGCCCGGCTAATTTTTTGATTTATTGTAGAGATGAGGTCTCGCCAACTTGCCCAGGCGGATCTCGAACCCGCGGGCTCAGGCAATTCACTCACCTCAGCCTCCGAAAGTGCAGGATTACAGGCTGAGCCACCGAGCCAGGCTCATGCAGAGTCTTTATGGACACTTGCTTTTGCAGAGACTTTCACAGTCCAACCTGTTCTGTCACCATCTTGCTGGAAATGATCAATACTAGACCCTTTAAATTGGCCCATAGTTTTTGGATGTTCTGTGTGCTGTTGTTGCTTTGTTTTTTGTTTGTTTTCCCTCTTTGAATTTCAGTTTGGAAAGTTTTTATTGACATATTTTCTTTATTTTTCTTTCTTTCTTTACACATATTTCTTTTTTAATTTTTAATTTTAAACATGTGGAGTATAATTCATGGTTAAGTATAAAAAATGTTCATTATGCATGTACCCTTGTTTATGAGATGTGCCCCGCCCCCTGCAGAATCTCACTACTGCCAATCCACCCCCCCCAGGAATTTCTCACCACTGCTAATCCTTTTCTTATAGTATTACAATAATTTTTCAATGTCCACTCATGAGTGAGAACATGTGATACTCAGTTCTTTGTTTCTGTGATAAAACACTCAGTATTATAAACTCTAAGTCCATCCAAGTTGCTGTGAAATCTTCAGACATATTTTCAAGCTCACTAATTTTTCCTCAGCCATGTCCAGTCTATTGATGATCTGTCAAAACATTATTTATTTCTTTATTTCTGTATTTGATATCTCCCATTCCTTTTTATTTTTCATAGCATTTTGATCTCTGCTAAATGACTGGTCTGTTCTTGCACATTGTCTACTTTTTCCATTAGAACCTTTAACATATTAATCAAAGTTTTTAAAATTTTCTTTTTCTTAATTCTAACATCTGTGTCACATTTGAATTTGCTTTGCCTTTTCAAAGTGTGTCTTTTCTTGACTTTTGTCATGCCTTGTAATTTTGGTTGAAAACAGACATATACCAGGAAATAGAAATGAGGTAAATTGGGCTTTAGTATGAGGATCTATGTTAATTTGTCTAGAACTTAAGCAGCTTTTTATATTTGCCATAGACACAGGTACCAGAGGCTTTGAGTTCCTCTAGTGTTCTTGTTTTTGTCTCACTTCTTGACATTGGCTTTTCATTGTACTGCTCCTCAGAGAGTTTCAGTCTTGCAGCTTTTTAAGCTGCCACCTGTCATTATTATTCTGGATCCCTATTTGTGTGGTGATAAAGGGTGACAAGGGGAAACATTCTATACTATTTTGACTAAGTCATGGTTTTTTTAGTGGGCCTGTGTCTTGGGGCTGTGGACTTCATAAGTGTTTTTGATCCTCTTCTAGTTCTATATTCTTTTCTCCTCCTGCCTTCTAGTCCCTTCTCTAGTCCCTTCCTCTCACAAGAGCAACAAGAAGATATTTTCAGATCCTCACCATGAGAACCTGGTGGAGTTTTCAGAGGTAGTCTCAGAAGATGAATAAAAGAAACAGGACTCCCTTGGGAAGAAATTTTAAGGGAAGAAATTCTACTCTTTGTTGTAGCATTTAGCTAAATATAATTTTTAAGAACTGAAAAACTGGCCATTGCTTTACTAAACTCTGGTGTGGCCATGTGCTCTTTGTGCTATGGCTGCTGACATGTTTTCCTAAGCTTTGGCCCCCTTCCCTACATTGGGGAGGAGAATTTCCTCTCTTTCTTTTTCTTTCTAATTTACTTTCTAAATAAACAGTATTTTCCAAACTAAAAAGAAAAGAACTGAGAAGCAGACAAGGAGTGTGTGTTTGAAAAGCAGTCCCAATTCCAGCATCTATCTGGTAGCTATGGACTCTAACAGTGACAAATTCTAAGAAAAAATACAAGTGGTCTGTCTGTTCTCTGGAAAGAAAGCTCAGAGTACGGTGAGGGCCAAAGTGGAGCATTACACAAAGAGCTTGATTACCACAAATAGTCATTTGATATTCTGATATATATGTTTTTCAGTAGCCATGGCAAAAACAGTTACATCAAATCAGCTCCATCATACGACCCTTTTACTAAAATTCAGTGCATTTGCTAGAGAAAGTAGCACACAAGCTGATAAAATGAGTAAGATGCAGGCACAAGTCACCAAATTTAAAAAACACCCTTAGGGTCAAATAAATCTCTGCAGTTACAGGTATATTATGTAATTAGAGAAAATTTGGGACTGAGAAAATGATCAGAAACAGCAAATATAGTAAAAAAAACTTTGTTCACATAGTTTTATGGGGTAGGGCATTCGTCTGTCATCAAGAAATATTTATTTATGTATTAAAAATCAAATGAAATACTGGAGGAATATTTGCAGTGTGAGGAGGCCATAGTGAAGCACCTTTCTGTCTCACTAAATGTTTGTAATTTACCTCTTAAAACTATGGAGTCCACACACAGATTGCCTTTCCTTCCTCTTTCTTGCCACATTTCTCCTAGACTTTTAATTTTTACATTTTATTTAATTTTATTTTAAAGTTGTGGGGTACAAGTCAGGATTGTGTACAAAAGTGATTTAGGTACAGGCGAAGTTTTGGGCCTCCCATTGGACCTCATTTCGCCTGCATTGGGATCAGGCACTCTTATTGATACTAAGTACACTCCCCCCCGACAGTGTCCCACTACTGTCAATCCCTTATTTTGTAGTATTATGATAGGTGTTCAGGGTCCACTTATGAGTGAAAACATGTGGTACTCAGTTCTTCGTTCCTGTGAAAGATCACTCAGTATTATAGACTCCAAATCTATCCAAGTTGCTGCGAAGTCCATAACTTTGTCCTTCTTTGTGACTGCGTAATATTCCATCATGTATATGTACCACATTTTTAATCCAGTCCAGTTTCAATGGACAGCACGGTAGGTTCCATGTTTTTGCTATTGTGAATAGTGCCGCAATAAACATGCATGTGCAGGTATCTTTTTTATAGAATGATTTGAGTTCCTCTGGGTATAGTCCCAGTAGGGGGATTGCTGGGTCATATGGAAGGTCAAGTTCTAGTTCTTTTAGAAATTGCCTCACTGTTTTCCACAGAAGTTTAATTAATTTGCACTCCCACCAACAGTGTAGAAGTGTTTCCTTTGTTCTGCATTCTCTCCAGCATCTATTGTTTTTTGTTTTCCCCAGACTTTTAAAATCTTTTCCATCACCAACACCTCCCAGTTCCTATTTGAACTTGCTAGGGTCCTATTTGAATTCCCATTCAAAGGAATTGATCAAAATAAGAACATTTCACAATGAAAATAGAGAAAAAATCTGAACATTTATTCCTTGACCTCTCCAATTTTAGATGGAATCTACATACTTCAATATGCCCTGTATGAATTCAGTTTTTTAGGTTTACCCTAGAGTATGCAAACAAACTTTCAAAGTCACAGTACCCAGAATATCCAAGGAGATTGTTGTAGACATGACTTCTAACATCTTAATAAAGCTTTATCTTCCATTGTTTGGCCTAGGTCTGATGAATTTAAAGAACTAGAAGAATCACAAGAAAAAGACCAGGCACCCTTTTCTGACTTTGTTCTAGTGATTCAAAGTATATAATAATAATGATAATAATAATAGCCCTTTAAAATGAAGTCAATCTGAAAAGGCTGCATACTGTATGATTCCAACTATATTACAGTCTATTAAAGGCAAAACTATGGAGACAGTAAAAAGATTAGTAGTTTCCAGAGGTTAAAGAGGAGGGAGAAATATACAGGCAGGGTACAGGAGATTGTTAGAAAAATGAGATTACTCTGTATGATACTATAATGGTAAAAACGTGTCATTCTACCTCTCTCCATATTCTAGGCCATTCTCCACATAGTGGCCAAGTCACCTTCTGACAACTTGAATCAGATCATGTCACTGCCATACTCTTACCCTCCACACTCATGATACAATTCGAAGTCCTTACATAGCCCAAATTATATGGATCCTGTCTGCCCTTTTGAGCTCATCTCCCACCAGACTGCACATTGTCTGCCAGGGTCCAGCCCCTCCAACTTGTCTTCTGCTCCTGGATCAACTGGTGCTCACACACAGTGCAGGAACCCTGACCAAATGGCTTGCCCATGCCTGGCTTCTTCTTGACCTTTAAGACTCAGCTCAAGTGTCAGTTGCTAAGAAAGAGCTTCAATGACAACCCTATCTATAATAATCCCTGTTCCATTCATTTTTTACTCTAGTTACATGCTTTTTTTCTTCAAAGCACAAATCCCTATTGCCTGGCTTGATTTATTTATCTATTTATTGCCAGTTTTCCCAAACTAGACTGATACCTCCATGGACTTGCCTGTAGTGTTCTCTGTGCTATTTCTCTAGTTTCTAGACCAGTACCTCACATATAAATTACTAAATTAATATCACTTAATGGAAAAAAAATGTTACATGTTTGACACACTGAAGAAGACAGATATTTAAAGCTGAGTAGCTGGAGTAACTAATAATGAAATTAGACATCAAATGATTCAAAATTACAGAAGACCTTGTTGCAAATCCACAGCAATGCTTTTCAAACGTAGATGAGTACCAGAACCAAATGGAAAAATTACTCAAAATGTAGAGACTTTCTATTCCACCTCTGGTTTTGATTCAGCAAAGTTAAGATGAACCCAAATATCTTCAATTTTACTCCCAATGATCTTGATGAAGTGATCCATAGACTCATTTTGAAAAATCCTGTCCTATACAGCTGCTATTTTCTCACCATTAATTCAATGTCCGCAATGCAGATTTCTGGGACATCTATTTTGTTCTGTTTGTATAATTACCCAATACTGCATTGGCCCTTCCCTCCCACTCAAAGCCACAGATTGCTTTTTCACGTGGGATAATACATATATTTCAACATATTTCTGATTATCAGGTGAACTGGGCATTGTTATTCTGTTGTATAGACAAGGCTAGTAGAAGAATAGTAACTTATGTAAAGTGCCCCTATGATGGGACTCTGATCTCTTCACTCTTGCTCCTGTAACTTGTCTAGCAAACTGCACATCACAATTGGTTCTTCTATATCAGCACCTGGTTTGGGGGCACAGATAATATCCTTCTCTGATGTTACACTTG
The DNA here is from genome assembly GCA_027257055.1 of Cephalopachus bancanus. Lineage (NCBI taxonomy): Eukaryota > Metazoa > Chordata > Mammalia > Primates > Tarsiidae > Cephalopachus > Cephalopachus bancanus. The sequence goes on along the minus strand of JAPVLO010001043.1, from coordinate 273,168 downwards.
AAGGAGAGTAAGGGGATAAGAAAGTGCATGAAATAAGGAGGAAGGTAAGAGGATGGAAGGCACATGAAACGCAGGGATGGGGTGATGATATCTTTCTTATTCCACTCAGTTAACTGGAAGCTGTGCAGTGTCGCTTTTCCTCTTCCCTAGCTCCATCTCACAATCCCTCCCCACATAGTAATGACACTGAAGCTCTCACATCATGGAAATGTGGCTTATCCCTGCTTCCTGTCACATTTCCAAGTATACCTCCTGTAATTTGAGCATCAAAATAAATAATTACAATAACATATGGTAACTCTTTGGACAAAATAAAAATCTATGGCTCATTCTGATATAAATGCTTTGATTAAATACATACATAAATAATAGGATCAAACGGAAAGGTCTACGTACAGTAGAATGGCACCTAATAAATCTAGAAGGCATTTAAAAACTAGAAAAGCAACACTAGAAAACTCTCACAGTAATAAGTGATTCATGCAAGAATTATAAATAGATGTTCAGTCTACAACAAATCCCACGGCAGTCACTGAGTCACCATGGTAACCATGCTAGCTAAGAAAAGGTAGAAAAAACAAAAAAAAACTACCATCTTGTTTTTATTTCCAGTATATACTGGGAACTTAAGAGGAATGATATGTTGCACAGTAATTACCCCCATACATTCCTCAAAATAAATACTCCTAGCAGCTTTAGCAATATACATATACATACATATATACGCACATAGATACACACTCCTTTTCTCTGACAACTCTAGATGCCACCAATTCATCAAGGTGGATTTGCAGAGGATAAAGAAGAAAAACTCCGAAATTCAACAGATTCAATTCTAACAACCCATATCAAACTGAAGACATAACTATTTTCTTCTAGTGATTGACTTTTCAGTACATGACCTATAGTATTGTCTCTAGGACATTTTATCTCTTTTTCTGTCAGAAGACTCAGTATTGGTAAGATGAAAATTGTTGGGATAAAACATTCCCAAACTGATTTATAGATTCAGTAAAATTCCAGTAAAAACTCTAATGGACTTTAAGAATAATTGAGGAACTGATTCTAAAGTTTGTGTGGAGCTGCAAAAGGCCTATACTATATTTTTTAAAAAATTGAAAGATAAGCCGGGCTCGGTGGCTCAGCCTGTAATCCCACGCCTTTGGGAGGCTGAGGTGAGTGAATTGCCTGAGCCCGCAGGTTTGAGACGCACCTGGGCAGCGAGACCTCATCTCTACGATAAATCAAAAAATCAACCGGGTGTGGTAGTGCATGCCTGTAATTCCGGCTACTTGGAAGGCTGAGGCAGAAGGATTGCCGGAGCCCAGCAGGCGAGGCTGCGGTGGCCGGGAGCGGCCACTGCACTCTAGTCTGGGCGACAGAGTGAGACTCCAACTCAAAAAAAAAAAATTGAAAGATAACAAAGGTGTAGAAGAAACACGCCCTGATTTTAAGATTTATTATAAACTCACCATAATCAAGACAGTGTGCTATAGGCATTGAGATAGACAATTAGATTAATGGAACAGAAAGAAGAGTCCCAAAATAGAATCTGGAAATATGGAAAACTGATTTTTGACAAAAGTGCAAAGGCAATTCAGTGAAGAAATGATTTTTTTCAACAAATGAGGCTGGGACAAGTATATATTTATATGTATAAATATAAATGACGAGCCTTATTTCATACCATATTCAAGTCAACTTAAAATGAAATATAGGCCTAAGTATAGAACCTAAAGTTATAGAAACATCAGAGAAAGCACAAAAGAAGAAAACTAAGGGAAACATTCTTGTGGTCTTTGATTAGGTGAAGATTTCCTAGATGCCACACCAACACCACAATCCATACATGAGCAAATTGATAATTGGGACCTACTTAAATGAAAACTTTTTGCTCTTCCAAAGATACTATTAAGAGAATGAAAATAGCAGCCACTGACTGAGAAAAATATTTGCAAATCATATATCTAATAAAGGACTTTCATCCAGAATATAGAAGATCTCACAAAACTCAATAAAACAAAACAGACATTTCCAAAAATAAATGGATAAAAGAGTTAAACAGACACTTTATCAAAGAAGAATACACATGCCAAATAAATGTATAAAAAGATGCTCAACATCAATAGTTATTAGAAAATTTTGAACTACAATGAGATACTATTATAAACTCATCAAAATGGTCAAAATTAAAAATACTGACCACATCAAGCATTGGCACGATTGTGGAGAATCTAACCCTTACACACAGCTGGTGGGAATGAAAAATGGTACAATGATTTTGGAAAATATTTGACAGTACCTTACATCAGTAATCTTACAACTACCATATGATTCAGCTATTGGATTCCTAAGTATTTATCTTAGAGAAAAAGTATGTGTCCATGTAAAGATTTACACACAAATTTTCAGGTCAGCTTTATTTAAAAGCGTCCCACATTGGCAACAACTCACATGTCCATCATCAGGTGAATAGATAAATTTGTATATATTCTTATAATGGAATACTACTCAGTAATAAAAATAAAGCAATTCATACATGCAACAAATGGATAAATGTAGACATAATTAGCCTGAATGAAATAAGCCAAAAAATATATTCTCTATGATTCTATTTATATAAAATTATAAAAACTGAAAATTAATTAATAGTGACAGAAGTTAATTGGTTGCCTAGAAATGGGCAGAGGTTGAGGGGAGGAGGTTGAAGACTGGAGACAAGTGGGTGGGGAATTATTAAAGCACATGAAGAAGATTTGGGGGTGATGGATATTTTCATCATCTTGAATATTGTGTTGACTTCACATTGTACATATAGTCAAACCTTATTAAAGCACTACTTTCAATGTGCACATTTGAAATATATTTGCATTTTTCTAAGCCATTAATGCAATTAACTTAATCATGGAAAAGAGTCCCATTAATATGCTCCAGTCATATTGATAGGCCCAATTCTGTCTTGGTGAATTTTTTTACATTACATTTGATCAAAATATAAATAATCACTTGCAATGAGGTACATCTAAATATTTAGAGAAGTTAATTGCAAATGTCTTTCTGAAGGATAGAACTAAAAATAATCCTGGAAATAATCATAGATATCCAGTTATTTTAGGGAACATCCTGAGTAACATTAAAAGTATAGGATAACTATTATTTTTAAAAATAATAAGTTTTTGTGCCTGACATTTTGCATTAACTCTTAGTAAATTCCTGGCTTTAAAAAAATTAAATATAGGATGAATAACTATGTGGCAACCATGGAAGAATGCATATTGCAATTCCAAATTGCTAAGAAGTTCTCCCAATTAACTGTGCATTTCCACACCCATCTGAGAGACACATGGCAACCACTATATTTATGCAGCCAGAAAAATATGTATGTTTATTTCCAATTTATGTTAAACATCAAGTTCTTTCCTTAAGCAAGTGAATTCATCGCATTCAAAGAAGATATCTCTAAGATGGCATCAAAGGCCACTACAAAGCACATAGCTGCTGATGGAATGAAATTCTACTGCTAAATCTCTTCTCCGATGATGGGGTCAAAGTAGCTTCTCTCCTCTTAGGTTGTTTTGTGAGCCTCACAGGAGCTATTCCATACTTCCGTTCAGATCTATGAACTCACTTGAGCATGTGTCATATCCCACCAGGGATGGAAGTGTTGGGGGTCTCCTGAGGACTGCAGCCCTTCAAATCTAGAGTAGAAGCTTCAGCAGCCACCAAGACCCAGGTACTCAGAACTACCTCCTTCATACCTGACTTGAGTTCAGACACTTGATGAAGAACTGCACAGGGAGAAAAAGAATCTAGCAGTTACTATGACTTATCGGGGTGACTATGTGCTTGGCACCATGCTGGGCACTGAGTTAGTGACTAATGATGCTGATATAATTGGGTAGAGATCGTAACAACAGATGGTACACTGGGTTTCTCACCAGGGCCTTTTCTTTTGCTTACCTCATCTATCCCCTAATAAATCTGAAAAGGAATAAGAAGTGGCCTGAATTCATAGAGGCATTTCTGACCCCGCGATAATCACAGGGTTTGCACCTGTGTCATCACTGAAGGTTCTAGCAATCCTGTGGGAGGGCATTCTTATCCCCATTTTACAAAGGGGAAGCTGGGCTCAGAGAGAGTCATCGCTTGTGTAATCCTCCCACACTGGCATTTCCATAGAAAGTTGCCTCAGGACACTCTGAAGCAGGACACTACACTCACTGGGGCTGGGAGAGTCCCACCTCTCTCTCCCTCATGAGACAGCGGGGTACCAAGTCCCAAAGCAGAAATGAGATGACTGAAATCTGGAATCCCTTTGTGTCCCCACACCTTGGGGTGATTCAGCCCCCACTGCGAAACACCTGTGCCCATTTTCAGCTCAGTCCAAACACCTGAAAGCGGGACCCTGCACTTCTCACCAGGTCACATAGGTCCAACAAAGTTGTCATAGTTGCCATGGTGACAACAGGTTTCTATGGCAACTGTGATGACCAGGCTGGTCCTTTAAATTGGAAATTCCTCCCACTGCTTTCTATGCCTTGATCTGAGGAAATAATGGGTTTCACATTTTAAATATTTGCTAATGGCATATCCTATTGTTGGAACATTAAGTTACTTTTCATTTTTCCTAGTATATTTTCCTATAGAGATCGTAGTTCATATTTATGCCTCAGAATATGTCTTGGAATAATTCTAAATTTGAAAAAACATTTTGATGACTGAGTATTTGTGTTTAAGCCACATTCTATTTAAATGGAAAATGTGGACATGAGAACTTGATGCATAGACATTGTTGAAGATGAATAAATTGGTACAACCTGTTTGCAGAGACTTCTGGCAAGATCTATGAGAGAAACATGTGAGGACCTCATTCACTGCTACACCCCTAGTTACAGACTGCAGAACATCTCAGTCACATGTGCTCTAAGAAGCATGTGCAAGATGGTCATGGCAGCATGGCTTGTCATGTCAGAACAGCCCCAAAGTCACCTTATTAGAGAAATCTCAGAAACACTATTTTCAGGAAAAAAAAGTTGCAAAAGGACACTCTATAATGTCACTTATGTGATTATACATAAAATGTATAAACACTTGTATTTTATATCATTTTCTTGCAACAACTCTGTGACGAAGGCATTATCATTTTACGGATGACAAAATCAAACTCACTGATGAATATTCAAATTTGCAGCATCATTTAGTAAGGAGCAAGAAAAGAATCCTGTCTCTTTTCCTTCCCCCAAAGACTCTCAACAGTCTCTTTTATTGAATATAACCTTCTAAGGCTTAAAACGTATAGTTTTACACATTTCTAGTTTTGCACCTTTGTGGGTACTCACACAATGACCCCTCTCACTTTGAAGAAGCCAATGGTGCAGATGAAATTGCGGTATAGGAGCCGGGCTCGGTGGCTCAGCCTGTAATCCCGTGCCTTTGAGAGGCTGAGGTGAGTGGATTACCTGAGCCCGCAGGTTCGAGACCCGCCTGGGCAGGTGAGACCTCATCTGTACAATAAATAAAAAAAATTAGCCGGGTGTGGTAGCGTGCGCCTGTAATTCCAGCTATTTGGAAGGCTGAGGCTAAAGGATCGCTGGAGCCCAGCAGGTCGAGGCTGCGGTGGCCGGGAGCGGCCACTGCATTCCAGTCTGGGTGACGGGGTGAGACTCCAACTCAAAAAAAGAAAAAAGAAAAAGAAAGAAATTGCGATGTAGGGTCCTATACATGGTAATGGGCCTGGTGTGAGGGTCAAGGGCTTGTGATTTCTGCCTCCTCCTCCTCTGCACTCACTCTTCATTTGGGACTCAATGAGAAACTGCTTTTCTAAATATCAATATAGAAGATCAAATAATGGAACAGAAAATGATACAGAATTAAAGAAATGGTGTGATGATCTTTTTCTTCTTTTCACATCCCTCAACAAAGCCATGCTGCAACACAGAAATTGTCACACAGCTTCATTCACAAAGCACGTGTATGTGCTATTTCTTACTGCTCCATCTCCCGTTGGTATCTATGGCAGCTGTACTGCTTGGTTTATATCATGCTCATCACTTCTCTGGGAGGGAGTAGAAAGGTGGGCTAGCACAAGGATGTGTTGAAGTCCTGCTACAGGCCATCTATTCTGTACAGTATTTCCCACTTACCCTTGCTATAGCTCTGTAAGGAAGGCATCCTGAGATCCTGTTTAGAGATGACCAAGGGCAGGCTGACAGAGACTAAAAGTAATTCTAGAATCACACATCAAGTGAGGGGCAGGTATGGGGTTTCAGCTCTGGCCCTCATCACAATATGCCATGCAGTCTTAGTGGGAACAATATCTCCTACAGAGGGGCTGAAAATTGTTTTTTAGAGTAGAGGAGGGAGTGTGGACATTACAATGGTTTGTGGCCCTCCAAAGGACTACAATACATAAACAAACATATATAATATCTAGATTATTAGCATTCCAAATTCTGAGCAGAAAGGGGTTGGTAAGGAAAAATTGCCTAAAAATCCTCTTGAGGTGGTGACAATGAAAAAGAAAGATTGAAAAACATTGTATATATCAGCTACTTCTGTAGATGATGCCCCACTGAACCCTAGGGACTGATCATTTTACACTCCCCTCTAGATGCTCACTCTTGGTGGTATTGGTGATGATGATGGTGATGATGATTATAGAAATAAAATCCTACCCTTGCAACCAAGAGATCTGGATATGGGGGCTATGTGAACTGACTGGTTTTTAAGGTGGCAGACAGGTGCTCAGTCAGAACAATAGGTGTTTCCTCTGAGACAAATGATCTGGAGGGCAGAATATTAACTTTTTACAACTAATGTAAGCAAGTAGTGCTTCAAGTTCCATATTTTTTAATCTAAGAATTTATTTGAGTAGACTATTATTAAATCCATAGTGTAGATCAGGTTATAGGAAGTTAGGAGAGGTTAAGTAAATCAGGGAAACTGCTTTGTTGATGCCTGCTCAGTAAGTGACCTGAAATTTCACTGAGACTTTTCCCAATGTGTCCCGAAGCCACCAGTGCTCTGAATGTCCTAATCTTTTTCAGTGCTCACATTTTGTGTTCCCCAGAGTATTGCTTATTTTTATAATGCAATATATTATTTTTATGTTATAATATTGAAACATTTTCAGCATTATATGGTAACATAAATTATTAAAACTTGTTTGAGAAGATTAGAGTAAATGCTTGCATATTGTATTGAATTGATCCTCATGATATATGAAGCATTCTCAGCAACCAATCTGCAGAGAGAATCTAATGATGTTGCCCCAAATGATCCTCACTTCCTGGAACTTTTGTGTAACCTGGCCCATTGTTTGTGGGCTGGAATTAGTGACTTGCTTCTAACAAAATATGTAGGAAGAGATGGGATGGCACTTCTGAGGTTAGGTTACAAAGAGGCTGTGTCTTAATTGTTGGGCGCCTTTTCATGCTTACTCTGAGAAAAGTTAGCTGTCATGTTGCGAGCTACCCACTTAACAAGAAACTAATGTTTCTGGCAAGAATTAGTGAAATGCTGAGGGCCTGCCAATAGGAATAAACTTGAAATTGGATCCCCCCCCCAGTTGAGCCTTGAGATATCTGTAGTCCCTCTCTAGACCTTGACTGCAGCCTGAGAGAGACCTTAAGCCAGAGTCTCTCATCAAAGCTGCACCCTGATTCCTGATCCAAAGAAAAGGTGTGGTAACATATATTAGTTGTAAGTGAAATTCTGGGAAAATTTATTGTGCAGCAATACAACACTAACACAGATATAAACAAAGAATTCATGTAAAGAGCAATACACATGGTCAAGAAACATTTAAAAACACATTCGCTAATGAAATACAAGTGAAAACATAAAGAGATGCTGTTTTTTTAAAATTTATTTTTATTTATTTAAAGATATAGTGTACAATTAAGGATTAGGCAGATAAGTGGTCATTGTACAGGTAAACCTTAGATCTCCCTTTGGTCCCCATTTCGCCTGGTTTGAGATCGGGCACCCTTATTGATGTTACGTGCCCTCCCCTTCCCCTTGCGGTTTCCCCCTACTGCCAATCCCTTTCTTTTTTTTTGAGTTGGAGTCTCACTCTGTCGCCCAGACTGGAGTGCAGTGGCCGCTCCGAGCCACCGCAGTCTCGACCTACTGGGCTCTGGCAATCCTTCCGCCTCAGCCTTCCGAGTAGCCGGAATTACAGGCATGCGCTACCACGCCCGGCTGATTTTTTGATTTATTGTAGAGATGAGGTCTCGCTGCCCAGGCGGGTCTCGAACCCGCGGGCTCAGGCAATCCACTCACCTCAGCCTCCCAAAGGCGCAGGATTACAGGCTGAGCCACCAAGCCCGGCCAATCCCTTTCTTATAGTATTATAACGCAGCCTTATTCACAATAGCAAAACCATGGAACCAACCATGCCCATCGAAGCTGGAGTGGAGAAAGAAAATGTGGTACATATACACATTTGGATATTATGCAGTCATAAAGAAAGACTTTGCAGCAACTTGGACTTTGCAGCAACTTGGACTTTGCAGCAACTTGGATGGATTTAGGGTCAATTATACTCAGTGATCTATCACAGAAACAAAGAACAGAGTACCATATGTTCTCACTCATAAGCTGACCCTGAACAATTATAATACTATAAGAAAGCGATTGGCAGTAGTGGGAAACTGTCAGGAGAGGGGGGTGGGACTGGCAGTAGTGGGAAACTGTCAGGGGAGACAGGGTGGGATTGGCAGTTGAGGGAAACTACCAGGGGAGGGAGGGGCACACCTCATCAACAAGGGTACCTGCAGAATAAACATTTGTATACCTAACCCTGAATTGTACTCCACATCTTTAAAATAAAGAAAAAAATAATAAAAAATAATAAAAAGTATGGACTTCACAGCAACTTCGATGGATTTAGAGTCTATAATACTCAGTGATTGATCATTGAAACAGGGAACTGAATACCACATGTTCTCACTCATAAGTGGACCCTGAATATTTATCATAATACTAAGACATGTTATTTTAAAATTTTTATTTATTTTAGAGTTATGGAGCACATGTGAGGATTTGCTACATAAGTAGATTCCATGAAGGCAAAGTTTTGGGCTCCAAGCGAACCCTCTCCCCCTGGTATTGGACATGGTACCCATTGGGTGGTTGTGAGCCCCTTATTCTCTCTCCCTCCTTTAGCAGTGCCCAGCAATTGTTGTTCCCACCTTTGCGCCTGTATGCTCAATGTTTAGCACCCACTTAAGAGTGAGAACATGCAGTATTCAGGTTTTTGTTTCTATGATAGTTCACTTAGTGGGATGGTCTCTAGATGCTTCCATGTGGCTGCAAAGAACATGATTTTGTTCCTCATTATAGCTGCATAGTATTCCATAGTGTATATGTCCCTATTTTCTTTATTCAGTCCACTTTTGATGGGCATTTGGATTGGTTCCATGTTTTTGCTATTGTGAACAGTGCTACAATGAACATACATATGCAGGTGTCTTTTTTGGTAGAGTAATTTGTGTTCATCTGGGCATATTCTCAGGAATGGGATTTCTGGATCAAATGGTGGTTCAATTTTTCATTCTTTGAGAAATCACCACACTGCTTTTCACAAAGGTTGAACTAACTTACATTCCTACCAACAATATAGAAGCATTCCCCTTCCTCCACAGCCTTGCCAAAACCTGTTTTTTTTTTTTTTTTTTGCTTTTTAATGATTACTTTCCTGTACAGTGTGAAGTGGTATCTCATTGTAGTTTTGATTTGCATTAAGAGATGTTATTTTTTATTTTTAAAAAGGCAAAGTTGCAGAGTATAAATACTATGATTCTAATACTGAAAAAAGGTAGCCGAGTTCGGTGGCTCAGCCTGTAATCCCGCACCTTGGGAGTCTGAGGTGAGTGGATTGCCTGAGCCCGCGGGTTCGAGACCCGCCTGGGCAACTTGGCGAGACCTCATCTCTACAGTAAATCAAAAAAAAGAAAAAAAATCAGCCGGGCATGGTAGTGTGCACCTGTAGTTCCAGCTACTTGGAAGGCTGAGGCGGAAGGATCGCTGAAGCCCAGCAGGTCGAGGCTGAGGTGGCTGGGAGCGGCCACTGCACTCCAGTCTGGGTGACAGAGTAAGACTCCAACTCAAAAAAAGAAAAAGAAAAAGAAAAACAAAAAGGTATATTTATGAATACACATTTTTGTGTTTGTGTGATTACAACAATACTTTACCTGCAGAGAAACACACCTGGAGAGCATGCACCAATTTGGATCAGGGGATAGAAGTCAGGCACAAGGCAGATTCAGGTTAATTTTATTTTACATATGTATATTTCCATCTTGCTTGTAGTGCTGTAAACAGAAAAATTTATTAAGATAACAGTTTGAAAACACAAAATACTTTTAGATGTATGAATAAGTGATGCATTCACAATTTCATTGTTTTGAAAATATATTCAAAGAACACCAATTGAGAGAGAAAATATGCTTATTACAATTAATGACAATGGGTCTGTATATGTGTGTATTAGAGGTGGAAACATGATCATATACATTACTATCCGACATTTTTATCTTCTATATGCATTTCTCAAGAAAAATGTGTGTACTGTAACCCAGCAAGATGAGACTTTGCAGAACAATGCAACAGAACACTGGGGGTCAGCCTCGTCTTAAGGTCTTAGGTAAGTCATTTTCCTTTGTTGGCCACTTTTGGTTAACACCTCTCAGACTGATGTAGAAGTTAATGAACTCTCATCTGGGAAAGCACTTTAGAGGCCTTAAATGGGAAGGAAAACACAGTGATTTCCAAGGAACTATTTTCCAATCTACACCGTGGATCTTCTCATAATTTGTATTCGATGAACTGAGTAAATATAAGTGTATTATTTTGTAATTGAATGACCATTTGTACATCATCATACAGTGTTTGGAACTTAAAAGTTCTACGTAAAGGTAGGACCCCTGACCTCAGGGAGCCATGGGGACTCACTCACCTTTCCTGAATGCTGGTGCTTTTCTATCTCATGTATTTTATACAACATTCCCAGAGGTAGAGGATATGATCTCGATACCATTTTGTAGCTGGAGAAACAATGATGTACCAAGATTAAGTAACCTGGCTGGGGAGCACCTTGCCACTAAGTGGAAAAGCGGACACTGTCACCCTCTGTGTCCCTATGCAGATTGTGTGACACTTAGCTGCACATCACATCCTAATCAAGTAAATCTTGCTTTTCTGCTGAGCTGGGTCACTATTGAAATCTGTATCTTCACCCCTGAAGCCAGACTACTAGTCTTGCCTCTCTTTCTACAAGTCAGGGAACCTCGTTGGACCTCAATTTCCTACTCTGTAAGAAAAAAGAAATGCGTGTGTAGGTGCTTTACAAAGTATAGTCTCAAAACAACCTATATCATGAGTAATATGTGCTCTCTAATAGAGGGACAGGTACTATGCTGAGAAGAACACTTGAAGGGACAAGCCCCAAATACCTACAGATCAGGATGAATGAGACTCTTTAATAGAAACTGACAAATCAACCCAGAAAGAGGTTGTGCTAAGTGATATCCTTACCAGCAATACAATACAGGATAGTTTTCACCATAGGCTCACCTCACTGGGATCCTCAATAGTTTCTTTTTATATTTTGATGATATGACAGGCAGAACTTCACTAATTGTCATCATATTTAACTTGATATTGAGGTAATTTTTAAAAAATTCCCTAATAAATAATCACTGTTAATCATTACTGTCACTATTTTTAATGCAAAAAGGTTCAGTTATACATATAGCCTAATAAGCAATAAGCACTTTTGGCACATGAGTTCATGACAGGGACCAAGCCCTTCACTCTGTGACAAGATGTCAGCATTATTACTTTCTTCATTCCTCTGCAGCCTTTCTTACGTGATTCCACTTGAAAAGTCTAAATGTCTCTATCTCTCTGGTGTCAGTACAACAGTACTTAAGAAGACTACATAAGCACACACCAAGCTCCAACACTTACTTCCCTTTTATAAATTTATCTTCAGGATGTAGTGAAGGGTGTGGATACGGATCTGGTTGTAAGAACTGCCATCCTAATAAGTCTGAACCTTTCCTTCTGGGCCTGAATTTAGGAAGGGAGACCAATGGAAAAGCAAAGCCATGAAGGGGCAGAAGAAAGCAGAGGAAATGTGGTTATCAGCACTCTCTCTCTCTCTCTCTCTCTGTTTCTCTCTCTCTCTCTCTCTCTCTCTCACACACACACACACACACACACACACACACACAAACACACTCATATACTGATCAGGTTCTGTCATCACAATACTACAATTCTCCCAAGACAGTTGCTGGGCTCCAAAAAGACACATTCTGCTCACCGGTGCAAACAGCCTTGTGAACTGTGCCCTGAACTATGCCCTTCAGCAGGGCCCAAACTCTGAAAGAGCTATCCACACAGGGCGGATAGCAGGGAATATTGGACCACTCTGGATAACGTGGGGCTGTGAAAACTGGTTATATAACATCTATAGGATGGAATTCTGGAAGGCAACAAAAACAAATTTTGATAAAAAGCAATGATGAAAGATTATCCCTTACCTAGCAGATAAGTAATAATTCCCATTATTTCTAATGTCTGAAGAAACAGATGCTTTCATAATGTGAGGTTGAAAATATAAATTAGTAATAGTATTTTGAATTTATTAGGCTAATATGAAATTTTATAGTTGCCAGTGTTTTGAAAGGACACTTTCAGGACCTTATAATAAAGAAATGCTTACTAAGATATTTGCATGTACATAAATGAGAACATTAAGCATATTATTGTTTGTAACAGAAAATGTGATAAAGGAACTCATCACTAGGGTACTGAAAAAATAAATTTTGAGGCCTCTTTACAAAGAAACACTTGGTCAATATTTTTTTAAAATGAGGTTCTGTTGTAAAGTAATTGAAAATGTTATCATATAAATGTATTTACACATAGAAATAAGTATGATAAATACAAAATCAGGTTACAATGATCATAAATAGCCTGAGTTCATTTTTGTCTAGTGGTCTCCAAGCATAAAAATAAAAATGATCATTTTATTCTATTCATCACATAGCACAGAAGAAGACTTCACTTTTTGTTGAATACACAGTAGTCCTATACCTTGGGATTTTCCACTTTTCTACATTGAGTTCTAGAAAGTTCTGTAGGGTGGGCTTGGGTCACAGTCCCTCCCTCCCACATTTTTCCTCAGCGATTTTCAAACTGCAGTTTAGGATTCTATCACTAGGAGGCACCAAAGTGCCCTCTTTATCAAATTTCTCTACAAACAATGCCTGCGAGGAACAAAACATACATTATTTACCTTACAACCCAGCTTATCAATTTATGTACAGAATGATTCTAATAATCTCTGAAAGAAACCTATAGATGTAAAATAAGGCTGAATCCATACGATGAAACTCCAGGTATCACGAGTTCACCTTGGCATCCTTAGCAGGCTCCTGTGGCGCAACCCAGGGCAGGCGGGAGGTGACTGAGAGAGAATGGGGACGCCAAAGAGGGATCTGGGCAGGCGTGTCCATAGTGTCCTGTAGAAGGGATGACTGAGAGGGGGTGAGAGAAAGTCTGGGAAGCCTGTACTAGGTGGAGTAAGGGAGGTGAATGCCTGGCGCTCTGGGAGAGATCCTTCTACTGTGGACACCTCAGCCTACACTGTGGAAGGAAGAGATAAATCAATGAATGCGATGTAGACTTTGGACCAAGGGCAAAGGAGACTGATTTAATATACGTGAATTTTCCAAACAAACCATTCTGAGTCATTTCTTTTCGCAAAATGTCGCCTTTTCTTTAAAGGAAAAATTGGAGATGGATGCCGTCTAGCGGCCAGAGTCAGGATTGCAGCCTCGAGAGTCTCAGTCCAAGGATTTCGCCAAGGGGGAGGGAGAGATGGAGTTGGGGATTTTGTTGGAACGTTATCATGCACAATTTTCTGAAATATTTTCACATGCTGGAAGCAATTGCTCTTTATTCGTAAATTTCTAGGACGTCTAAACCTGACGGAATCCACCCCTGGTCTGAACTAAAGATAAAACGACACCGCGAGGTGGTGTAATCCAAATACAGGAGACATGGAAACACACATGCGCGCGAGAGTGTACACACACACACACACACACACACACACACACACACACACACACACACACAGTAAATTCTACTCTTGATCTACTTTATTACTCCATGAAATGGAATATAATGAATGCTTTTTCGAAGCAATAAATACATGTGAACATATATGCACACTATCATTTTATCAGTGTTGTGGAGTGGGGACTCGTGGAGCCACACTACCGGGGTGGAGGAGTGTGATCTATTTCTCAAGCCCTGGAAACTCGTATCCTAAAAGGGAGAATGCTTAGGGCCCTCTAGGGAGGACAAGGGATGGAACCTCCTGCCAATCCTGCCACTTACCTGGAGAGGTGACTTAGGCTCTGTGAGCCTGAGCTTGGTCATCTGTAAGGTGGGACTGACAATACCATGCTTACAGAACTGTGAGAGGGGTAAATGAGAAAACCTGTCCAGAGAATATGGCATGAAGTGGGACTTCAGTGGCCTTTAAATGTTAGGACACATGGTAGGGGCTGGCTGAGCTTCAGGGGTAAACACTCATTGTGAAAAATAATTTCTCATTATTTCTCCCAGTGACAACACAGACATCAAGAGGAAGTAAATCTTTGATACGCCTTGAGTTAAATTTTTAGAGACAGGATATTTTCTATATTCTTGTTTGTTTCATAATCTTTTTTCATTTTTTTATTTTTAATTTTTATTTTAAAGTAGTGAGGTACAATTCAGGGTTAGGTAACAAACGTCGATCATGCAGGTACCCTTGTCGATGAGGTGTGCCCCTCCCACCCCTGGCAGTTTCTCTCAACTGCCAATCCGACCCTCCATCCCCTGGCAGTTTCACACTACTGCCAATTGCTTTCTTATAGCATTATAATTGTTCAGGGTCACCTTATGAGTGAAAACATATGATACTCTGTTCTTTGTTTCTGTGATAGATCACTGAGTATGATCAACTCCAAATTCATCCAAGTTGCTGTGAAGTTCATATGTTTGTCCTTCTTTATGGCTGCATAATATTCCATGGTGTATATGTACACCATTTTTTAAATCCAGTACAGCTTCGATGGGCAGCATGGTTAGTTCCATGTTTTTGCTATTGTGAATAGGGCTGCAACAAACATATGTGTGCAGGTATCGTTTTTGTAGAATGATTTGAATTCTTCCAGGTATGCCCAGTAGGGGAATTGCTGGGTCATATGGAAGGTCAATTTCTGGTTCTCTCAGAAATCTCCACACTGTCTTTCAAAGGGGTTGCACTAGTTTGCATTCCGACCAGTAGTGTAGAAGCATACCTTTTTCTCCGCATCCTCGCCAGCATCTGTTGTTGTTTGTTTTATTAATGATGGCCATTCTTACAGGGGTTAGGTGGTATCTCGATGTGGTTTTGATTTGCATTTCTCTGATGATGAGTGAGGCTGAGCACTTTTTCATTTGTCTTTTGACTGCTCGTATATCTTCTTCTGAGAAGTGTCTATTCATGTCTTTTGCCCACTTTTTTTTTAATAGGGCTGTTTGTTTTTTCCTTTTGGCACGTTTGAGTTTCTTGTGGATCCTAGATGTTAGGCCTTTGTCAGATATACAGTTGACAAATGTTTTTACCTATTCTGTGGGCTGTTGCCCACTTTCTTGATGGTTTTTTGTTTTGTTTTGTTTTGTTTGTTTTTTGCTTTGCAGAAGTTCATCAGTTTGATGAGGTCACACTTGTCTCTTATTTCTTATGGTAAGGGCACTTAGGTTTCTAATCAGGAATTGGTTTGCCAGTTCCAATTTCCATAAGGGTGTCTCCTGTGTTTTCTAAGGTTCTTATAATTTGAGGTTTTACATTTAGGCATTTGATCCATTTAGAGTTAATTTTTGTGTATGGTGATAGATGGGGGTCCTGTTTCAATCTTCTGTGTGTGGTCAGACAATTTTCCCAGCACCATTTACTGAATAGGTTCTCCTCTCCCCAGTGGTTGTTGGTAGAGCCTTTGTCAAAGATGAGTTGGTTGAGAAATTGAGGCTTTGCTTCCAGAATCTCTATCCTGTTCCACTGGTCTATGTGCCTGTTCTTGTACCAATACCAGGCTGTTTTGATTACTGTAGCCTTATAGTAAAGTTTGAAGTCTGGGTGTGCAACATCTCCTGTTTTTTTCTTTTGCTAAGGACTGTTTTAGCTATTTGTGGTTGTGTATGTTTCCATATGAATTTCTGTATTGTTATTTACAGGTATGAGAAGAATGTTGCTGATAATTTAATGGGTATTGCAGTGTGTCTGTAGATTGCCTTTGGTAGGGTGGACATTTTAATAATGTTGATTCTTCCTATCCATGAGCATGGAATATTTCTTCATTTGTTTGTGTCTTCTTGGATTTCATTGAGCAGTGTTTTGTAGTTTTCATTGCTGAAGACTTTCACTTTTCTGGTTAGGAAGATGCCTAGGTATTCCTTGTTTTGTGTGGCTATTTGAATGGGATTGTGCTTTTTATTTTGGTCTCTGCCTGCTTGTTGTTGGTGTATAAGAATGCAACTGTCGTCTGCACATTTATTTTGTACCCCAAGACTTTGCCAAAGTCCTTTATCAGGGCAGGCAGCTTTTTGACAGATTCTCTTGGATTTTCAAGGTATAGGATCATATCATCAGCAAAGAAAGACAACTTGACTTCCTCTTTTTCTATTTGGATACTCTTGATTTCCTTCTCTTGTCTAATTGCACTAGCTAGGACTTCCAACACAATGCTGAACAAGAAGGGTGAGAGTGGACAGCCTTGTCCTGTTCCAGTTTTCTGTCCATTTAGCAATATGTTAGCTGTGGGTTTATCATAGATGGCACTTACTATTTTGAGGTATGTTCCTTCTATACCTAGGTGTTTGAGGGTTTTTATCAAGAAGGGATGCTGGATTTTATCATAAGCTTTTTCTGCATCTAATGATATAATCATGTGGTTCTTGTTTTTACATCTGTTGATGTATTTAATTACATTTATGGTCTTGCGAATGCTGAATCAGCCCTGCATCCTGGGGATGAAACCTACTTGTTCATGGTGGATGATTTTTGAGATCTGTTTTTGGATCTGATTTGTTAGAATCATGTTGACGATTTTTGCATCTATGTTCATAAGGGATATTGGCCTGTAGTTCTCTTTTTTGTTGTTGAATCTTTACTCGATTTGGGTATCAGTGTGATATTAGTAGTTCTCTTTTTTATTGAATCTTTACCCTGTTTGGGTATCAGTGTGATGTTAGCTTCATAAAATGATTTAGGGAGAATTCCATCTTTCTCAGTTGCCTGGAATACTTTCAATAGGATTGGTATCAACACCTCCTTGTACATTTTGTAGAATTCTGCTGCAAAGCCATCCGGTCCAGGGCTTTTTTTGTAGATAGTTTTTGTATGACAGAGTCAATTTCCTGGGTTGTTATTGGTCTATTTAGTGTCTCGATGCCTTCTTATTTCAACGTAAGGAGATTTTGTGATGTCAGAAAGTCCTCCATTTCATTTAGGTAATCAAATTTGTTTTCATATAGTTGTACATCGTAATCTCTGGTAATCTTTTGTATTTCTTCGGGATCTATTGTGTCTTGATCTTTTGTATTTCTCATTGTGGTTATTTGAGCTTTTTCTCTCTTTCTCTTGGTCATTCTGGCTAGGGATCTATCAATCTTGTTAATTCTTTCAAAGAACCAGCTTTTTTGTTGTTGATGTTTTCTGTATTTTTGTCTTCCATATCCTGTATTTGAGCTCTTATTTTGGTGATTTGGATTTTTTTGCTAAAGTTGGGGTTGTGGTAGTCTTCTCTTTCCAGCTCCCTTCAGGTGATTTCTTAGACTCCCAACTTATGATCTTTCCATTTTCTTGATGTGTGCTCATAGAGTTATAAATTCCCCTCTTAGATCTGTTTTCATGGCATCCCAGAGGTGTTGGTATGATGTTTCTTCATTTTCATTTGTTTCCAGGAATCTTTTAATTCCTGCTTTGATTTCAGTGTTGACCCAGTAGCTATTCAGCATTAGGCTGTTTAGTGTCCATGTCTTTGTTGGTTTGGGGAAAATTTGTTGGTGTTGATATTTATTTTTATTCCACTGTGGTCTGAGGAGATGCATGGCAAGATTTCAAACTTATGGAATATGTTTGTGCTTGATTTATGGTAAAGGATGTGATTGATCTTGGAGTACATTTTAAGTGGTGATGAGTAGAATGTATATTCTGTGATTGTTGGGTGAAATAATCTGTAGATATCTATTAAGTCCCTTTGATCAAGTGTCAAGCTTAGGTTCTGGATCTCCTTGTTGATTTTTGCCTCGATTACCTACCTAGGGTCTGCTATAATAGTGTTAGAGTCAATATCGTTTTTTAGTTTACTTAGTAGTTGTTTTATAAATTCTAGTGCTCCTGTGTTAGGTGAATATATGTTTAGGATGGATATTTCTTGTTGATGGATCGAAATTCTTAGCATTATGTAGTGTCCTTTTGCATCTTTTAAAATTTTGTTTTTTGGTTTTTTTTTTTGAGTTGGAGTCTCACTCTGTCGCCCAGACTGGAGTGCAGTGGCCGCTCCCGGCCACCGCAGCCTCGACCTGCTGGGCTCCGGCGATCCTTCCGCCTCAGCCTTCCAAGTAGCCGGAATTACAGGCATGCGCTACCACGCCCGGCTGATTTTTTGATTTATTGTAGAGATGGAGTTCTCGCTGCCCAGGCGGGTCTCGAACCCGCGGGCTCAGGCAATCCACTCACCTCAGCCTCCCAAAGGCACGGGATTACAGGCTGAGCCACAGAGCCCGGCTTATCTTTTAAAATTTTTGATAACTTAAAG
The DNA here is from genome assembly GCA_027257055.1 of Cephalopachus bancanus. Lineage (NCBI taxonomy): Eukaryota > Metazoa > Chordata > Mammalia > Primates > Tarsiidae > Cephalopachus > Cephalopachus bancanus. Next base: position 254,299 of record JAPVLO010001043.1, on the reverse strand, counting down.
GTTGTTTTGTATGATATTAAGACCATGATTCCTGCCTTCTTTTGTGATCAATTTGCCTGGAAACTCGTTTTCTATTCTTTTACTTTGAGTTTGTGTGTATCCCTTGTGGTGAGATGAGTTTCCTAGATGCAGCAAATAATTGTGCCATGGTTTCTTATCCAGTTTGCCATTCAGTGTCTTTTCAGTGGTGTATTTAGTCCACTCACATTCAGGCTGATTATTGAAATGTGATTGTTTATCCCTGTCATGAGGTTCTTATAAAGTTTTTGTTTGTTTCCTTGTTTTCTTTTGTCTTTGGAGTTGATGTATGTGTGTGTTTTCAAATTTCTTGTTGCACTGTATTCTCCATTGATTCTGTGCTCTGTTGTTCTCTTGGGAAGTGTATGGTCATTCTTTTTTTTCTTTCTTCTGTGCTTAATACCTTTTAAAATGTCTCCTGTAGAGCTGGTCTGGAAACTGCATAGTCTCCTAGATATTGGATGTCTGGGAAGGACTTTTGTTCTCTATCACTGATGAAGCTAAACTTAGCTGGGTAGGAAATTCTTGGTTGAAATTGTTTATCTTTGAGGACTTTGAATGTTGGACTCCAGTCCCTTCTTGCTTGTAGTGTTTCTGCCAGTAGGTCTGCTGCTATTCTGATTGGTTTTCCCCGGTAGATAGTCTGATCTTTCTCTCTTGTTGCCTTTAGAATTTTTTCCTTTTTTCTTTTCTTTCTTTTTTTTTGAGTTGGAGTCTCACTCTGTTGCCCAGACTGGAGTGCAGTGGCATGCTCACTGCCACCGCAGCCTCGACCTGCTGGGCTCTGGCGATCCTTCCACCTCAGCCTACCAAGTAGCTGGAATTATAGGTGCACGCTACCACACCTGATTAGTTTTTTATTTATTGTGGAGACAAGGTCTCACCAAGTTGCTCGGGCGGGTCTGGAACCCATGGGCTCTGGCAATTCACTTGCCTCGGACTCCGAAAGTACTGGGATTGCAGGCTGAGCCACTGACCCTGGCCCTAGGATTTTTTCTTTTGTGCTTATTTTTGTGTAGGTGAATTACTATGTGTCTAGGAGTTGGGTATCTCATCTGATGCCTTATGGGGGTTCTCTGTATCTTTTATGCTTGACCGGTCACATCTCTGGTGAGATGGGGAAAGTTTTCTTGGATTACCTCCTAGAATACTTGCTCCAAGTTATTCTCCATTTCCCTTTCTTCTTCTGTGATACAAATTAGGTGTTGGTTTGACCTCTTAATATAATCACACATCTTTTGTAGGGCTTTGTTCTTGCTTTCTGTGTCTTCTTTCTATGTTTTTTAAAGATCAGGTTAATTCCATGTTCTGGTCTTCAAGTTCTGAGAGTCTTTCTTCAGGTAGATTAATTCTGCTTTCCATGCTTGTCATCTTGCTATTTATTTCCTTGATGAAATTTTTTATTGTCAAAATCTCTGTTACAAGTTCTTTCAGTGTGGCATCTTGTCTTTCTTGAGTCTTATTCACTCTTTCCACCTATTCCCTAATCCCTGCCATATTCTGGGGCCAGTTGTTGGTGATTTCCATTGTTTGGGCTCCAAGTTCTGATTTTTCAGGAGTCCTTTCTATGTTACACTTGAAATTGCCAGTGGTCTTCTTTTGGTTTTTCCTCATTTGTGACAGATCTCTTGTTTTTCTCTTTAGTTCTGTTATTCAGTGTCGGTGTTATTCAGTGTTCCTCCCGATGTTTGTTCATTCTCTATTCTTCCCTGATCCAGGCCCTGGATTTGTTCTATTTTGAAATAGGACTGTGGGTTGGAAACTTTGCTGTCTCTTGTAGTTTTTGAAATCAAGTAAGGTAGGAGACGGGATGCTAGGATTCAAAAACTACTTGCAAATTACAATGTTCACTGATTGTGGTATGTGTTCCCTGAGACCCACTCCCCACCACCACTGTATATGATGATGCAAAGCAGAAACCAATGCTACCAATAATTGAACACACACACAGGAACATACACGCACACCTCAAAACAAACCGGAATAACAACAAAGTGAAACAAAACAAACAACAACAAAAAAAAATCCCAAGAAAACTGAGCACACACACACATTCCTAGCACAAAATGAATGGAGAAGAAAAACAGAAAGAATAGAAAGGAAAAAAATGGAATTCAGAATGAATCCTCACACATTTATTGACACACACCTTAAACTATAAAAAATAAAAATAATAGAAGAACAAAAGAGCAAAAACAAACCAACAACAACAAAATTGAAAGATGAACACTCAATCATTCACATACACAAATAAACAGAAAACAAAAAACAAAAGAAGAAAGAAACAAAAAGAAAAGAAAAAAGAAAAAAGTTTGGCAGGATGAATATCTAGCCTTCACATCCACATTCATGCACAAAGGAAAAATATTTATAAAATAGATGAACTGACAAACAAACAGGCAAAAATGTTTTTTAGAAACCTGCCCTCTTGTGGCAGGCTCTGTAATTGTTCATCTAATCTGGTCTCCCCTGCAGAGCATCCACTTCTTTCACTCTCTCCCCAGTGTATAGAGGGGCAGTGGAGGTGGGTGGTGCTTCAGTCCTCCCCTCCCACTCTTGGATGGTCAGGGAGATCTCCTCCAATGGGGAGGTGTGGGATTGCCCCAGCCAGGCCTATCCTGGAATGGAGTTCTCCTATTGTGACTGACGTCCAGGCTCTGCCTGGGTTTGTCCCTCTCAATCGTGGCCCAGCTGTGTGGGTCTGACCTTCAGAGGATTGCTGGGGAGGAGGGGATTTGGGTCAGCCCTGGACTCACCACTGATCTCTTTGGAGTTCTTCCTCATCCTTTTCTGGCCACATCCTTTGTCCTACAGCTGGATCAGGGTAGGTGTTAGGGTATCTGGAAGCCAGGACTCATCAGGTCCCTCTGAAGTTTGTGCTCTCAGGATATTCCCTCTGGGCCATGATCAATCCCTGAGTAGTTGATCCTCCAGTCACAGAGTTCAGGCCTGTTTTTCCATAGTGAGCAAGTTGGAGCACTTTCCTGCTGCACCTTCAAGATGGTGGCGGGTGCCTCTCTTGTCCTCTTGCATGGTAACTTGCCTCTGTACTCCCTCCACAGCCCCTGCCAGAACCCTGCCAGGTGCTGAAGTGGTGAGGAAAAGCCAGGAGCCACCAGTCTCTCTCCTGTTTCAATGGTGAGGGAGAGCCTGGGGTGATAGTTTCTCCCCACAGCATTTTCAAAGGAAAACTTCTGTCTGTTTAAAAAAACAATGGTGCTCCACTTCAGTGACCTGGGAAGAGCCAGGGATGAAGTAGAGCTGCAGCACCAGCTGTTGGGCCTGGCCACCTTCTCATGAGCCATATCAGGCAGTCTCTCCCAGCATTTTCTTCCCAGGGAGGGTTTGTTGATTAAAAAAAAAAGAAAAAGAAAATGGCGCATAACTTCTGCTTCCCGGGAATCACTAGGGTCCAAGCCCAACCGCTGTGGCACCAGCCACTGCACCAGGAGAACCCTAACCACTAGCTCCCTAGCCCTCACTCAGACAGCCACTCACATGCCCACTCACTCACCAGCATGTACACAAAATTTTCCATACACTCACTCACATGAGGACTCGCATAGTCTGGCTGCCTTGGCAGCCATCTTCCCCTGGGGCCTACTTGACTTCTTTTTTTAACCATGACACAAAGGTTGGAAACCTCAAGAAGAAAAGGAACATCAATTACATTTAACTATATTTTTTGTTTTTCCTGTGTTTCTTTCTTCCTTCCAAACATTTCTAGATTCTTTCATTTATCAATTCTTTTGATAAAAAGAATTGTAAAATTTCAAAGATATGTCAAATTTATAGCTGGGTCTGTCATACTGAATTAAAGTAGCAAGAACTTAAATTAGTCTCAATTTTACAAAATAATATATGCAAATAGACATATTTTGTGTATTTCATATATATGCATGTGTGTATACCACACACATGCATATATACACTGGTAGACCTCATTCCTTTCCCTATTTAGTTGTGTGTGACTGTGTAATAGTGAGTTATCCTTTGTGAGTCTGAGCCGGGGCATCTGTAAAATGGGCAGATTAATATTTATCTCACAGAGTTGTTGTGAGGAGAAAATTAAAAATGAGCAAACCTCTGCAAAGTGTCACTAGGGTCCAAGTCCAACCACTGTGGCACCAGTCGCTGCACCAGGAGAGCCCTGGCCGCTAGCTCTAACATGTAATACTGCAACAACTATATGTGTTGGCTTCCCCTGTGATTTTTCCTTCCACAAAACACATAGTTTAGCATAAACTTCTACTAAAGATCAATTAGATTTGCAGCAGCAGGAAACAGAATGTTTATGTTTTCATATTCTAGAAAACCACACTGTCTCCTCTTTGAGGGGCAAGTTATCTAATCATGGAGTGGAGGAGAAAGCAAATCATCCCCTAATTACTTTGTATTTGATGCCCTTTTTGTTACCATCTTGTTTCATCTTTTGTTGGAATAGCTGCCTCCCATTCATATAGGCTTATCCTACCTATCTGGGTCCTAATCTAGGTCACATTGGTGAAAGAAGGCAGTGATTGCCTGAGTTGATTTTCATATGTCTAGACTAATGCTGAAATCCTTTGATTGGTTTGGGAATGCATCTTATTTAGAGCTTGATCTGATTTTGTATCACAATTGCTGGGCATGAGTATATTTTCTTTTCATTTATTATTAGTGAGCCCCAGAAAGGAGACAGCACAGAATGACAGAGCACGAAGATAGGTCTTCTGTGCCCTAGATTAAAATCTGGAGACCTGGGTCCCCACTACCAGATCTGTCCTTGTGTGGAGAATCATGTGGAGTCACCTCCCCTGTACTGGCCTTAACCCTTACGTGGAAAAAGATTGTATACCCAGTGGTTAGGGACATGGTCTTTGGGATAGAATAGAAAGGGCAGAAAATGTGTGTCTATTGAATAGCTGCTTTCAAGTTAATTAGCAAATGTGCATACATTAAGCATGCACACATAGAGAATGAAATGATCATTAATACAGAAAAAAGCATACATTTAAAAACTAATCAGTGATGGGCATATTGATTATTTATCTCTGGACTTGATGATTCCCAAAGTTTCTTAATTGGTTGCATCTTTTTAAAAATAAGAACGAAATCTCAGAGAAACAGTGGTTATTAAATGTTAAGGTAATATACAAAGTTGTAGACTCTAACAGACTTCTATGTACTCGTGTTAACAAATAGAACTTCCTATGCAATTGAAAACAGATCTTCTCTGATAACAAGCCCCCCTTTTCTCCACAGGTAACCACTACGCAGAATTTGAGTTTTACATTTTCAAGACATTTCTCTATACTTTTTTTTACATTTGTATATATGTGTAAGTGAAATGTCATATTGGTTTGTGACATAATTTCATCTCTAAATACCTGGCAACCTCATGGAAAAGGAGACAATAAGTAACACGAGAAGAAGTGCACATTCACATCTCAATAGTGGGAGCTGCCATATTTGCCTCGCCCTGGGTACTCTTTTGCAGACTTAATGAATCAGTAAGAAATAAGATAGACAAATGGGGCCTCATCAAACTGATGAGCTTCTGCAAAGCAAAAGAAACCATCAAGAGAGCAGGGATACAGCTCACAGAATGGGAAAATATATTTGCCAACTGTATATCTGACAAAGCCCTGACATCTAGGATCTACAAGGCACTCAAATGGATCAAAAGGAAAAAAACAAACAGCCCCTTTAAAAAGTGGGCAAAAGACATGAATAGACACTTCTCAGAAGACATATGAAAAAGCCTCACATCATCAGAGAAATGCAAATCAAAACCACATTGAGATACCACCTAACCCCTGTAAGAATGGCCATCATTAATAAAACAAAAAAACAACAGATACTGGCGAGGATGTGGAGAAAAAGGAACGCTTCTACACTGCTGGTGGGAATGCAAACTAGTGCAACCTCTTTGGAAGACAGTGTGGCGATTTCTGAAAGACCTAGAAATTGACCTTCCATATGATCCAGCAATTCCCCTATTGGGAATATACCCAGAGGAACTCAAAGCATTCTACAAAAAAGATAGCTGCACATGTATGTTTGTTGCAGCTCTATTCACAATAACAAAAACACGGAGCCAACCATGTTGCTCATCGAAACTGGACTGGATAAAGAGAATGTGGTACATATACACCATGGAATATTACGCAGCCATAAAGAAGGACAAATATATGGACTTCACAGTAACTTGGATAGGTTTGGAGTTGATCATAGTCAGTGATTTATCACAGAAACAAAGAACAGAGTACCATATGTTCTCACTCATAAGTGGACCTTGAACAATTATAATATGATAAGAAATGGATTGGCAGTAGCAGGAAACTGTTAGGGGAGGGAGGGTGGGATTGGCAGTTAAGGAAAACTACTAGGGGAGGGAGGGGCATACCTCATCAACAAGGGTACCTGCATAATCAATGTTTGTATACCTAACCCTGAATTGTTCCCCATATCTTTATAATAAAAAAATTTAAAAAAATTAATTAGGAGTCATCTTATCTCAGATGTAACCTTTGACATTACCTATATATTAATTTCCCTTCTCAGCCTCTTGTTTTCACTTTAGAGTGCATGTGATACTTCCAACAGAATAGCATGGATTCTGAGCTCAATAAACATTTAGCTATCAGTTAATTTAAAAAATGAACAATTGTGTGTCAAAGACTTGCTAGTAACTGTTGGATATTTGCCTCTCAGGGAGGCAGCAGCATGTGACTGAAATCCTGGTGTGACATGGCTAGATAATACATGATTGGAAGATCCTGCACTGGTGATTGTGAGATGGGTGCAGACTTTTCCTATGAGTATAATAGTATACTGAGCAGTCCAGGAACAGTCATTAGTCAAACACCAAATATTGTGTCCATGGTCCATTCTATTGTGAAGCCCACCAGGCAGGATCACAGACGAGCATGTCTTTTCAGCATGAGGCACTAGATTTGGGTCTGTTCAGAGGCCTGATTTTGAACATAATTGTATAAAAACACCTCAAAACTAAAAAAAGAAGTCTGTCTTTAAAACTTTGAACTCAGTTTCTCGCCACTGTCAATCCTCTTCTTATAGTATTACAATAGTTGTTGTTAATGGTCCACTTATGAGTGAGAACATGTGCCGGGCTTGGTGGCTCAGCCTGTAATCCAGCGCCTTTGGGAGGCTGAAGTGAGTAGATTGCCTGAGCCCGCGGGTTCGAGACCCGCCTGGGCAGCGAGACCTCATCTCTACAATAAATCAAAAAATCAGCCGGGCGTGGAAGTGCATGCCTGTAATTCCGGCTACTCGGAAGGCGGAGGCGGAAGGATCGCCGGAGCCCAGCAGGTCGAGGCTGCGATGGCCGGGAGTGGTCACTGCACTCCAGTCTGGGTGACAGAGTGAGACTCCAACTCAAAAAAAAAAAAAAAAGAGAACATGTGATACTTAGTTCTTTGTTTCTGTGAACGATCACTCAGTATTACAGACTCTAATTTCGTCCAGGTTGCTGTGAAGTTCATGGTTTTGTTCTTCTTTATGACGGCGTAATATTCCATTGTGTATATGTACCACATTTTAAAAATCCTGTCCTCTTTCGATGAGCAGCCCGGTTGGTTTCATGTTCTTGGTATTGTGAACAAGGCTACAATAGACATACGTATGCAGGTATCTTTTTATAGAGTGATTTTAATTCTTCAGGGTATATTTCCAGTAGGGGATTGAGGGGTCCTATGGGACTTTTAGGACTCATCACACTGATTTCCACAGAAGCTGTACTAGTTTGCACTCCCACAAACAGTGTAGAAGTGTTCCCTTTTTGCCACATTCTTTCCAGCATCTGTTATTTTTTGAGTTAATGATGATGGCCATTCTGACTGGAATTAGGTGGTATCTCAGTCTAGTTTGAATTTGCATCTCCTTGATAACTAGTGAGACTGAACATTTTTTCATGTGTCTGTTCACTGCTCATATGTCTTCTTTTGAGAACTGTCTAGTCATATCTTTTTCCCACTTTGTAATTGGGCTGTTTGTTTTTTTTCTTTTTAGCACGTTTGAGTTCCTTGCAGATTCTAGATGTTGGAAGGTGGGAGTGACAGTAGTCGAAATCTGCCTGGGGGGGCACACCTCATCAACAAGGGTAGCTGCACGATGAATATTTGTGTACCTAACCCTGAATTGTACCCCACAATTTTAAAATAAAAAATTTAAAAGTTAAAAAAAGAACAGGAAGGCATGTTCTAGATTGCAATCCATTCATGGCATCTTATGTGTGACTATGTGGTTTTGTGTGTTTGTGTGTGTGTGTGTGTGTGTGTGTGTGTGTGTGTGTGTGTGTGTGTAAAGGAGCACAACATATTAAATATGTATGTGCAAATATCAGTTTATATATCATTATGGTGCTTTGCTTAGTTATGGTCACTGCTAATTTACTAATTTCTAATTTTTGAGATACTGCTTTAGAAGAAAGGAAAGATATGTTTTCTTGGTGAAATGTTAAACTTTTATAACTCCACCCAGACCTGCTTTTTTCTGGCAGATTCTTCCAAAATTCTATCATCACCCTTCCACTGAAACTTCCACCCAAGCACCGCTTTATGATCAGCAAATAAAAAGAAAAACTTCTACAGCTTAAAAAAAAGCTTTGAACTCAAGGCATATAATAAAAGACAATTTACATTTAAAAAAAATCTAAAAGTCCATATTCTCATAGAAGAAACAATGAAAAATGATTTTTTCAACACCTCCTTAGCTCTGAGTCTTAGTCAGCCACTACTGCTGTGTCTCAGCATTTAAATGCCATAGAAATTTCACTCCATGCCATATACTCTAGACAGTTTTTCTCATTTACCATCCCCATTCCCTGCAACTCTCTAAGGATGGTAGGGTAAACCCCTTCTCACAGATGACCACAGAGCCTAAGTCACCTCCCCAGATAAGTGGCAGGATTGGAATTAGGTTCCATCCCTCACCCTCCCTAGTGGACCCTGAGCAGCCTCCCTTTTAAATGAGCTTCTAGGTCTTTAGAAGTGGTCAGAACACACTCCCCTGCTATTGTGGCCCACAGATCCCCACTCCACAACCCCTCTGGGTGATGAAGACAACAGAGGAGGTGGTTCCTTCCTTTTTATCAAGATACCTGGGTGTAGGGAGACATGAGTTGGCAGATCCCTGAAGTGGTGAGTGGGCTCAGACAGAAGCAGTCAGATGTTGGCTTTGGGACAGGTGAGCTGGAGGGAAGGAAAGTAACATGCCCTATATATTGTCAGTAAATGCACTTAATAGTTCATCACCTTTAATCTTAACAGCCTTTCAAGGTATCCATCACTATGACCATTATGCAGATCAGGGTGCTGTCTTTAGGGGAGTTTATGCAAATCAGGGAGACAACTTTGTTCTCTCCAGATCAGCAGCTAACTCTGGAATTACTTAAAGTATCTTTCTCTGTTTTCTTGATGCTTCCAATCTTTCTCAAAGCTAATAGTACGTGCTCCCCTAGGTGTTTTTCACCAGTATTTATTTTTAAATTATAATTTATATATTTTATTGTAATTTAAAACACTCTAAATGCAAATAGCACTAAGAATTTTAATAAAGCAAAGAAGAAAACATTTACAAACTACATCTCAGATATTTGATTAGCATCCATGCTTTATGGGGCATACTCAGTAATAAAACGATTGGGAACTAATTTTGACAGAAAATTTCAATAAATATATACATGAGAAATAAACTCTCTTTGCACTTTCTCTTTTATTTTGCTGTGAACCTAAAACTACTCTAAAAATAAAGTAATTCATTTAAAAAGAAGTGGCAAATGCACTATTCACAATAGCAAAAACACGGAACCAACCCTGTTACCCATTGAAAGTGAACTGGATAAAGAAAATATGGTACATATACACAATGGAATATTATGCAACCATAAAAAAGAACAAAACCATGGACTTTTCAGCAATTTGGATGGAGTTGGAGACCATCATACTTAGTGATGTATCACAGACACAAAGAACTGTATACCACATGTGCTTACTCATAAGGTGGGACCTGAATTTTAATCACATTAACGCAAAGGAGGGATTGGCAGTCACTGCCACACTACCAGGGGAGGGAGGGAGGAAGGAGGGACACATAAGAACACAAAGAGTACCTGGTCCTAAACCAGGGAAGTGAGGACCAGCTGAAGACCCAAACTTCACCTGCAGGCAACCCACTTCTGTAACAAATCCTGACTTGTACCCTACATCCCTATAAAAAAAGAAAAAAGAAAAGAAAAAGAAGCATCAAATGATTACACAGTTTTACTATAAGAAACATAAATGGAATTCAGGGAGTGTTTTTTTAAATAAAATTCCAGAATGGTTTAGTACTTTTAAATATTTGGATGTGTAATTTCACTTATAAGCAAATATTATATAATTAAAGAGCTCTTTCTGACCCCCCTGAAAATAAAATCTCAATGATTGAACTCAATAGCAGAATGGAAAGTACAAAGGAAATAAATCAGTGAACTTGAACATAGACTATAGAAATTACCCAACCTAAACAGTAAAAAAAGAGCAAAAATAAACGACAACAACAAAACCTTTTGGAACTTGTGGAATTGTAAAAAAGATCCAACGTTTATACCACTGATGTCTGGGAAGCAGAGTAGAAGTCATGGGAGAAAAAGTATTCAATAAAATAATGGCTGAAAGTTTCCTGATTTGGCAAATGACATAAACCTATAGTTCCGAGAAGCTAAGCAAATCCAAAGAAATTCAGAAAAAGAAAAATCATCATAAAAATTTAGAGAACTAAATACAAATGAACAATCTTGAAATCAAAAAGGGAAAAATGATGCATTATGTGTAGAAGAAAAATTATTTGAACCACAACAAATTCCTCATCAAAAATAATGAAGTCCAGAAGGAAGTGGCACATTTTTCAAGTGCTGAAAGAAAAGAAATATGAACTCCTAAATTCGAAATCCAGCCAAATTATCTTTCAGAAACGAAGGAAAAATGTTTTTATATAAAGGAAAACTAAAAGAATTTGTCACTAAAAGATGTACCCTGAAGCAATATTTAATTGACGTTCTTAACGCAGAAAGGAACTGATAGAAGAAATCTTGAAAGAAGAACAATTAAAGGAAAAAATAGATTTTACTTCTCTTGAAATTCATAAATTATGTTTGAGAGATGAAAGAAAAGTATAACATTATCTGATGTAGTTGTTGAGGTATGTAGAGAAAATATTTAAGGCAACTCTATATAGAGTTGGTAAAGGGTAAAAGGTCTTCAAGGGTGATAACAGTTTCTATATTATTTGAATTGGCAAAATGTCAACAATAGACAATGATGAAATGTATACATACATATATAATATTTTTGATGTACCATTTTTGATGTACCTATGAGATTTCATCTCACCCCAATTAGAATAGCTATTCTATGAAAAATAAAAATAAATACTGCAAAAGAATGTGGAGAAAGGGAAACACTCTTACACTGTTGGTGAGAAGGCAAATTAGTACAGCCATTATAGAAAACAGTACAGAGGTTTCTCAAAAAACTAAAAATGAAACTATTATATGATCCAGCAATCCCATTGCTGAGTAAATATCTAAAACAAAGGAAATAAATATATTGATGAGATAGCTACGCTTTCATGTTTATCGCAGCACTAGTCACAATAACCAAGATAGGAAATCAACATATGTGTCCATCGATGGATGAATGGATTAAGAAAATGTAGTATATATACACAATGGAGTATTATTTAGCCATAAAAAACTTGTCATTTGCAGAAACATGGATGAAGCTAGAGGTCATTGCATTAAGTCAAACAAGCCAGGCACAGAAAGAAAAACATTCCATATTCTCACTCATTATGTGGGCTCTTAAAACAGTGGATTTCATGGAGATAGAGAGTAGAATGATGGTTAACAGAGACTGGAAAGGGAAGGGGGAAAAGGGGATGAAAAGAAGTTGGTTAATAAGTTGAAAATTATAGCTAGATAGAAGGAATAAGCTATAGTATTCAATAGTACAATACAAGAATTATAGTTATAATAATTTATTGTGTATTTCAAAATAGGTAGAAGAGAAGAATTGTTAACGTTCCCAACACAAAGAAAAGATGAATGTTTGAGGTAATAGATATCCTAATTACCTTGATTTGATCATTACGCATGGCATACATGTGTCAAAATATAACATATAGCCTCAAAATATATTCAACTATGATATATTAATAAAAATAAATAAGATAAAATAAAATGTAAAAATAGAAAAAATAAAAAAATACCTTGATCAGGAAAACAAACAAATTAATTAATAAAATGTGTTAAGTAGCTCACAGAAAATCAAGGAAAAAAACAAACAAAAAAAGACAGGGAACAAACAGAAAAAAAAATTTAAATAAAAGACCTATGCAATTATATATCAATAATTACATTAAATGCAAAAAATCTAACTACAGCAATTAAAAGACACAGATTGACAAAGTAGATTTTTAAAAAAACAAAACCTTGATCCAACTTCAGGAAACTCACTTCAAGTACAATGAAATAAGCTGTCTGAAAATAAAAGGATGTAAAATGATATACTAGGCAAAATTTTAAAAAAGCAGGAGTGGGTATATTTTCATCAGATAGGGTGAACTTCAAAGCAAAGAAAATTACCAGGCACAGAAAGGATTATTGCATAAGTATAAAAAAGGTCAATCCACCAAGAAGACATATGACTCTTAAATGTGTATGCATCAAGCAACATTGTTGCAAAATATGTGAAGCAAAAACAGAACTGAAAGAAGTAAACAAATTCACAATTTACTCAGATTTCAAAACCCCCTTTTCTAGAATTGATACAACTACACAATCTTATGTAATTGGTGTATTTAGACCATTTACATTTAATGTAATTGTGGTAACATTTGGATTTAGGTTACCATTTTCCATTTCACTTTTTTATTTGTCCCCTCTAATTTTCATTCCTCTCTTGTTCATTTCTTGACTTCTTTTGGCTTACTTAAACATTATTTGATACTCCACTTTAATTTTCCTGTTTGAGTTTGGACTATCTTTTTACATAACATTTTTACTGGTTGTTCTAAAGCTATCTACGTTTTTGACGTTTCACATCTATTTAGAATTGATGTTTTACCACTTCAAATGATTTGTATCAAGCAACTCTTAACACATTATGGAGTCCTTTACCCTCCTCTCTTAAGGTTATAGTTTTCTTATTTATTTTATTTACATTCATTGAAATCTCATCAAACAATATTATGATTTTCTCTCAATAGTTAAAAAATAATGAATTCTAAATGGAGATAAATACTATATTTACCCAGATATTTACCACTTCTGATGCTTTGCCTCTATAAATGCAGTCATAATATTTTTTCAGAAAGTAAGATATAGCCCTTTTCATAATTTTGTAACTTATCTTTATTTACTGGTAGTACATACTAAATGCCATTCAAAGGCAATAAACAGTCATCTACATAATAGTTTTTAGTGCTTGCAAAAAAACTAATGCCCATAAAAAATGAAACTATTAAAATTCGCTAACATTTGTTTTGGATCAAGTTACCATATTTAAGTCTCATGACTACACTGTGAGATGGTTTATTCTCATTTACAGATGAAGAAAATCAGAGAAGTGATGCATTGTGGATTGACCTCAATCTCAGTGGTTCCAAATCCATGAATATTTAGGGTGATAGAGTTTGAGACATAGAAGTTCACAGATAATATTAAGATTCAGTAACGGTAACAAACTCTGATACATACTCTGATACATACACACATACAGATCCATTCTTAAAAATTTCAATAGACTTCCTTTTTCAATAAAATGGTGTTCTTTGCATATATTTCAAAAACAACAAAATCACGAATAAGTTATTTCTTAATCTGTTTAAATGCAATTTTTTGTTTTGAAATTTGAGTCTTAACACATTTTCTTATGATATAGTTTGAATGTTTGTCCTTACCAAATCTCATGTTGGTGTGTGATCCCCATGGTTGTGGGTGGGGCCTAGTGGAAGGTGTTTGGGTCATGGGGTGGACCTCTCATGAATGGCTTGGGCCCTCCCCCAGTATTGAGTGAGTTCTTGCTCTATAGTTCAGGCGAGAACTGATAGATTGTTTCAAAGAGCCTGGCATCACCTCTTCTCTCTATTTCCTCTCTCGCCACGTGACAAGCATGTTCCTCTTTCACCTCCTGTCATGTTTGTAGGCCTGCTGAGAGGTCATCAGAAGACAAGGAGATGTTGGCACCATGGTTCCTGTACAGTCTGCAGAACTATGAGCCAAATGAGCCTCTTTTCTTTATAAATTGCCCAGCCTCAGGCCTTCCTTTATAACAATGAAGAATGGGGATATATGTCTTGTTTATAAAACTTTAAGCAATATAGAAATGCATATTTACAAAATGAAATTATTCTGAGTCTCCCTCCTGCCTGATGCCCTCCCTCTGACTCTAATAGTCCAGTGTCAACAGGTTGTTGTGCTTTTTGTAGGTGAAATGTTGTTATTTAGTCACAGATACACAAAATACACATATCTTTCTTTAATATTAAAATCACATTATCCATATTGTTCTTCAACTTGCCTTTTCTCATCTAAAATAGTGTATCTCAAGATATTCCATTGCATTTTGTTAAATTGATTTAAAATGTTTGTTGAACATTATGAATTTTCATGTAAGTTCATGTATGAACATACATGAATTTTCTGTTTATATATGTGTTCATTGTTTGTTGCTTCATAACAACATACCCAAAAATGAAAGCAGCTGAAAATAACAAACTTGTATTCCCTAAATCATTTTTGTGGGTCAGAAATATGGATGTGGCTTAACTGGGTGCCTCTGGCTCAGGGTCTCTTACACAGGCTGCAGTTAAGGTATAGGCTTGGGCTGCAGGCATCTCAAGGTTCAACTGGGTGAGGATCCACTTCCAAGCTCACACTTATGCCTACTGGCACACCTCAGGGCCTAAATGATTGTTAGCCAGAGACACAATGATTGTTAGCCAGTTCCTTCCTATGTGAGCAGCACACAGCATGGCAACTGGCTGTCCTTACAGGGAACAAGAGAAGGTCCCCAAAACAAAAGCATAGCCTCTTTGTAACGAATCTCAGAAGTAACAGCCTATCAATTATCAATAAGCCAATTTGTTAGAAGCAACTTGCATTTCTTTGATGACTGGTGAGGCTGAGCATTTTTTTATGTTATCTGTTGGTTGCTCATATGTCTTCTTTTAAGAAGTGTCTATTCATATCTTTTGCTCTTTTTATAATGAGGTTGGTTTTTTTTTTCTTTTCTTTTTGGCACGTTTGAGTTCCTTGTAGATCCTAGATGTTAGGCATTTGTCAGACATAGAGTTGGCAAACATTTTTTCCCAGTCTGTGGGCTGTCTCCCTGCTTTCTTGATGGTTTCCTTGACTTTGCAGAAGCTTGTCAGTTTGATGAGGTACCACTTCTCTACCTTATCTCTCATGGCATGGGCACTTGGGGTTTGAATCAGGAATTGGTTGCCAGTTCCAATTTCCATAAAGGTGTCTCTTGCAAATGCTAAGGTTCTTATAGTTTGAAGTCTTATGTTTAGGTCTTTGATCCATTTAGAGCTGATTTGTGTATATGGTGACAGGTATGGTTCTTGTTTTAATCTTCTGCATGTGGTCAGCCAGTTTTGCCAGCACCATTTACTGAATGGGTTCTCCTCTCCCCAGTGGTTGATGGTGGAGGTTTTTTCGAAGATGAGTTGGTTGAGAAATTGAGGTTTTGCTTCCAGAATTTCTATCCTGAGATAACACCTAACTCCAGTCAGGATGGCCATTATCAATAACTCAAAAAACAACAGATGCTGGAGAGGATGTGGGGAAAAGGGAACACTTCTACATTGTTGGTGGGAGTGTAAACTAGTACAACCTCTATGGAAAACAGTTTGGCAATTCCTAAAAGATCTAAACATCGACCTTCCATATGACTCCACAATCCCTCTTCTGGGAATATTCCCTGAGGAACGCAAATCACTCTATAAAAAAGATACCTGCACATGCATGTTTGTTGCGGCATTATTCACAATAGCAAAAACATGGAACCACCCATGCTGCCCATTGAAAAAGGACTGGATTTAAAAAAAGTAGTACCTATACACAATGGAATATTATGCGGCCATAAAGAAGGAAAAAATTATGAACTTTGCAGCAACTTCGACAGACTTAGAGTCTATAATACTGAGTGATCTATCACAGAAAAAAAGAACTGTGTACCACATGTTCCCACTCATAAGTGGACCTTGAACAATTATCATAACACTGTGAGAAAGGGATTGGCAATGGTGGGAAACTGTGGGACAGGGGGGCGGGGGCGCATACATCATCAACGAGAATACCTGCATAATGAACATTTGCATATTTACACAAAATAAATTTAACAATTAAAAATTAAACAGAAAAATGAAGTAGAATGTACACACATTTATATTAAAAATGAAGCTTAGGGGGCATTTCTAGAGTGTTGCACGATGAGCTGGCTGAGGGAATTGTGGTAAGGGAAGATCACCAAACCACTTTTTGTGTTCCTAGATCATCCAGTCACATGATTATAGACAGTCTCTTAGTTTACTGCTACAGAAGGCTAGCTGCCTTGCATGGCGTGTGATTTCTACATGTTCGCCCTCAGAGGGCTAGCTCACCTCCAACAGCCCTAGGTCTTTGTGTACTTATAGTACTCCTCTAGTGTCCCCACCCACCCACCTTTTCAAAACTTCTATTACTGTCTCTTTTTAAGGAAAAAAATGTATGACTACAGGAACATGTTTGAAGTCCCACTAATTGCTTGGATCCCAGCCTAGTTGCTCTCATTAGTTAGTCTTCTCAGTCTGTATACTGAAGAGGAAAGGTGTTTTGCTTTCAGAAAAGAGGGGGAGGGAGAAATGCCTATACAGGGACATTTCCGGAAAATGTACTGAGGAAAAGCCAGTGCATCACAGTTGCCATGGAAACTTGACATCATTGTGGCAAGCGCGAGGACGTTTTAATTAAGACCGGTGACCTGGTAAGAACAGCAGGATCCCGCCTTCAGGTGTTTGGACTGAGCTGAGAATGTGGGTATCCGCGGTGGAAGCCGAATCACCCTGGAATGTGGGAAGATATCCCAGATCCCAGATCCCAGATCCAAATCACTTTGTTCCCGCTTTGGGACTCAGTGCTTTGCTGTCTTGTGGGGGGGGAGAAGTGGGGACCCTCCTGGCCCCAGTGAGTGTGGTGTCTTGCTCCAGGTTGTCCTGGAACTGCTTTCCATGGAAAGGTCTCCAGCATGGGAGCATAACACAGGTGACAATTCCCCGAGTCCGGCTTTCCCTTCTGTAGAATGGGAATAAGAATGTCCTCTCAGAGGATTGCTGGAGCCTTCGGTGATAACACAGGGGCAAGTCAATAGCCTTGCGGGATCAGAAATGCTATATGAATTCAGGCCATTTTCATTCCTTTTCAGATTTGTTGTTAGGGTATAGATGAGGACAGGAGAAGAAAAGGCCCTAGTGAAAAACCTATTGTACCTTCTGGTTGTCATGAACACTACCCAATTGTATCAGTGTCATTGGTCACTGACTCAGTGGCTAGCATGGTGCCAGGCACATAGCTACTCCAACAATGCATAGTGATTGCTGGATTCTCTCTCTGTGCAACGCTTCAGGCCAGTGTGTGAAAGAGGTTAGTTCTGAGGATCTGGGTCGTGATGGCTGCTGAAGCTTCTACTCCAGAGTTGAAGGGAATGGTCCTCAGGAGACCTCCAGCACTTACACTTCTGGTGGGATACGATGCCTGGCTCAAGTGAGTTCATATCTGAACAGAATCATGCTGTAGAATAGCACCTGTGAGTTTCCCAAAATAGTCCAGAAGTTGAGAAATTAATTTTTGCAGTAACTTTTATATCCATCTAACAGATGCCTTACTTTATCATAAAGCAATGAATTGTTCACTTAGAGAAGGAACTTGATATGTAACATGTACTTACAATAAATCTACATTTATTTTTCTCCCTGCTTAAAGAATAAGCAGTGATTCCTATATATCTCTCAGATGGGTGTTGAACTATACAGTTGGCTAGACAGTCCTCCTAGCAAGTTGGGATTATAATACACATTCTTCTATGGTTTCCACAGTTTTATCCATTCTACAGTGAAATACTCTAAGAAGCCAAGAGTGTATGAAGTTTTAGCTTAAAATGTGAAAAGTTCAAGTAGAAGAATTTGGCATTTTCAAAATTTATAATTGCCTTATAGTTTGCTTTATTATAATGGTGCCCAGCTATATCTCCTAAAATAACCGGAGTGGTCCTAGATGTTATTATTAATTCCTAAGACATCACAATGCTAGTTCTCTAGCACCTTGGGCTACTTACCCTTCCTATCACCTTGTCCCCAGGCAAACACTGTATGTCTATCACTATAGATCACCTTACATATTTAAAAGGAGTCATAGAGGTTTTTTTAAATCGTAGTTTCACTTCTTTCATTGGCCCCATTTATTTTAATATTTACCCATTTTGTTCCACCTATCCATTAACATTGTCCTCTTTTTAAAATTTTAGATAGTATTCTAGTATAGGCTATACCAAAAGTTGTATTATCATTCACTTGTTGATGGACATTTTGGCAATTTCCAAATTGGGGTTCTTGTAATAAAGCTGCTATGAACCTTTGTGAATAAGTATTTTCATGGAAATAAGCTTTCTCTCTCAAGGGTATTTACCTAGGAGTTCAATGGCTAGGTTACCTAATACAAGTTCTGTTATTCAGTGTCAGTGGGAGAGGCTTTCCCTCCTGATGTTTGCTCAGCCCTCTATTCTTCCCTGATCCAGGCTCTGGATTTGTCCTATTTTGAAATAGGACTGTGGGTAGGAAACTTTGTTGTCACTTGTAGTTTTTGAAAGTCAAGTAGGATAGGGGATGGGGTGCTAGGATTCAAAAACTACTTGCAAATTACAATGTTCACTGATTGTGCTATGTGTCCCCTGAGACCCACTCCCCAGCACCACTGTATGTGGTTATGCAAAGCAGAAACCAATGCAACAAATAATTGAGCACACACAGTGAGAGACATATACACACACCCCCCAAACAAGCTGGAATAGCAACAAAGTGAAACAAAACAAACAACAACAACAAAAAACTCAAGAAAACTGAACACACACACACACGCACTCACGCAAACACACACACACACACACAAACACACACACACACACTCACACCTAGCACAAAGTGAATGTAGAAGAAAAACAGAAAGACCAGAAAGAATAAAAAGGAATTCAGATTGAACCTTCACAACACATTTATTGACACACACCTTAAACTATAAAAAATAAAAATAACAGAAGAACGAAAGAGCAAAAACAAACCAACAACAACAACAAAATTGAAAGATAACACTCAATCATTCACATACAGAAATAAACAGAAAACAACAAACAAAAAAAGAAAGAAGCAAAAAGAAAAGAAAAAAAGAAAAAAGTTTGATGGGATGCATATCAAATCCTCACATACACATTCATGCATAAAGGAAAAATATTTATAAATTGGATGAACTGACAAACAGGCAAAAAAAATTTTTTAATTAAAATTAAAAAAAAAAAACCTGCCCTCTTGTGGCAGGCTCTGTAATTGTTCCTCTAATCTGGTCTCTCCTGCAGAGCATCCACTTCTTTCACTCTCTCCCCAGTGTATAGAGGGGCAGTGGAGATGGGTGGTGCTTCAGTCCTCCCCTCCCACTCTTGGATGGTCAGGGAGACCTCCTCCAATGGGGAGGTGTGGGATTGCCCCAGCCAGGCCTATCCTGGAATGGAGTTCTCCTATTGCGACTGATGTCCAGGCTCTGCCTGGGTTTGTCCCTCTCAGCTGTGGCCCAGCTATGTGCATCTGACATTCAGAGGATTGCTGGGGAGGAGGGGATTTGGGTCAGTCCTGGACTCACCACTGATATCTTTGGTGTTCTTCCTCATACTTTTCTGGCCACATCCTTTGTCCTGCAGCTGGGTCAGGGTAGGGAGTGGGACACCTGGGACTCAGCACTCGTCAGGGCTCTCCGAAGTTTGTGCTTTCAGGATAGTCCCTCTGGGTCATGATCAACCCCTGAGTAGTTGATCCACCATTCACAGAGTTTGGTTCTGTTGCTCCGTGGTGAGCAAGTTGGAGCACTTTCCTTCCCTGCCTCAAGATGGTGGTGGGGTGCCTCTCTTGTCCTCTTAGGTGAGACTCTGCCTCTAGACTCCCTCAGCAGCCCCTGATGCCAGTGTTCAGCCAGGTACTGAAGTGGTGCAGCAGACTCTCCTGCTGCAGTGGTGAGGCACAGCCTGGAGCGGTCATCTCTCCCCACCACTTCTTCACAGGAAAACTTTTGTCCATTAAAAAAAATGACACTTAGCTTCTGCAACCTGGGAAGAGCCAGGGACCAAGCAGAGAAGCTGCAACACCAGCTGTTGCACCAGGGCCCTGGCCACTTGCTCATGTGCCCCCACTTAGTCAGTCTCTCCCAGCATTTTCTTCCCAGGAAGGGTTTTGTTGATTTTTTAAAAAATGGTGCTCAGCTTCTGCATCCCAGGAATTGCCAGGGTCCAAGTCCAGCAGCTGTGGCGCCAACCACTGCACAAGGAGAGCCCTGGCTGCTAGCTCCCTAGCCCTCACTCAGTCAGCCACTCACACACCCACTCACTCACCAGCATGTACACAAAATTTTCCATACACTCACTAACTCACACCAGGACACGCATAGTCTGGCTGGCTCAGCTGCCATCTTCCCGACCTCCAAGTTACATAATCTTTTAAGATCTGTTCAACATCATGCTGCCGAGCAGACCCAAATCCACTTCCCATGCTGGGAAGACAGGCATGTCTTTAACTCACCTGGTGAACTCAGTGATAAGTTGGACCAGAAAAGCAAAGTGTGTGTTTGCCTAAAGATTGCTCCTGGACTGCTGGGTGTTTTAATATATTTATATATTCATATTTATATATTTATATATCATATATATTCAACAGTCACCAGTGCAGGGTCTTCAGATCATGCATTATCCTGCCACATCACACCAAGATTTCAACCACCTACTGCCTTCCTGAGAGACAGAAATCTAAGGATTACTAGTATTTTTAAACACACAGTTAACCATTTTTATATTTACCAAGTGCTAAATATGTATTGAGCTCAAAACACATTATTCTTTTGGAGACATTTCATTAGCTCTAATGTGAAAATAAGAGGGCTTAAAGGGAATAAATATGTGGACACGTTCAAGGGTTAAATCTGAGGTGAGTTGGCTCCTGCACATTAATTTTTTAACTTGCTTGACTTTCAAGGAATCAAAGACTTTAAAAAATCTTTCTTGGACTCCACCCTCACCTCATACAGTCATAGACTGCTCTCTCTGTCTCTGTCTGTCTCCCCCCTGCCCCATCTCATTCAGCCATGTCTGATATCTTTCTCTCTCTCTTTTTCTTTCTCTCTCTGCTTTCTTTATCTTCTGTTCACATTCTTCTCTTCTTAAGTACTCCTTATCCCACTGTACAATGGTTTCTATCCCCAGGATTGCCATGAACATGATATCACAAGGTTACAATCTACCTTCTTGTCCCTCGGTCCAGCGTTTTATAAATATAGCAACATGCAAAGTATTACTTTTAGTGAGCTTTTAAAATACACATGCTTGTGCAAACTGCTCCTTTCATTTAACAATAAATCTTTGACAAGCATGGTACAAACCCAAAGTGTACCACTCCTAACTCTACAGTCTTCAGCAAAGTCCTTATTCTCTCTGTTTCTCAGTTTTTCATTTATAAAATGGGAATTAGCAACAGAGACTACTTCATAGAGGTACTGTGAGCATTAAATATGTCAATACTTAAAAATAATTTGGCACATAATACATTTTAGGCATTTCCTTGTTTATATTAATATATCTTTATTGGCATTATTATACTGAAAGGCATGAAAAAATAAGATAAGGACTGATGTTTACTTACAATCAAAGACATAGGGTACACTGTAAGTGAGTGTATTACTTGCCTAGGGTTGTCATAACAAATTATCACAGATTTCATGACTTAAAATGTCAGAGATGTATCCTCACAGTTTTGAAGACAAGAAGT
This sequence comes from Cephalopachus bancanus, assembly GCA_027257055.1. NCBI lineage: Eukaryota > Metazoa > Chordata > Mammalia > Primates > Tarsiidae > Cephalopachus > Cephalopachus bancanus. Next base: position 232,180 of record JAPVLO010001043.1, on the reverse strand, counting down.
CTGAAATCAAGGTGTTGGCAGTGTCATAATGCCACTGAAGGCTCTAGGGGAGAATCCATCATTTCCTCTTTTAGTGTCTGATGGCTCCTGCTTTCTTTGGTTTGTGGCAGCATAGCACAAATCTCTGCCCCAGTCTTTGTAATAGCCTTCCTCCCTATGTATGTGAAATTTATTTTCCTTCTCTTATAAGGACAACCCTAAACCGAAGATGATTTCATCTCAATATCCTTAATGGAAGTACATATGCAAACACCTTATTTCCTAATAAGTTCACATTCACATGTATGAAGGGGATAGGACTTAGACATATATTTTGGGAAGGCACAATCTGACCCACTATAGTGAGACAAGCATGTTACAAAACTACACGTAAGTTGAGATCTTATCTTCTGTAAATAAATATAGAAATAAGGGTGTAAATCTATAAATACTTTCATAAGAAAACTTTTGAAGGAATAAAATGCAGATGAAAACATCCATGGCTTATCTTTGGGTGATTTGCTTTTGGTATTTTTTCTCTTTTCTTTTGTTTTTACCTAAAATAAATTCCTATTACTCTTGTAAAAAAATTTTTTAATGACAGGGAAGCAAGAGCATTCTCAGTCCCATCCACAGGAAAGCCTTTAGAATTGGGAATGTTCTTGAGGCAGAGGAAGGGAAACAAGATGTTGAGGAACCCTTATATATTATATCACATTTTCCCCAAATTCCAAGCTGCAATGGTTATTGTCAATATTTTAAATCCTTGCCTATTTACCTGGAAAAAAAGATTGTACCTCCATTTACTTTGCTTTGCCCTTAGTAACAGTAAGGTTTAAGGTTTTATCACATGAGGGGCAGTAGCACACACTGGTTAGATGTAGGGGTCAATAGTCATGCAGAATCTGCTCAAGTTTTAGTCTTAGACTTTCTAGGAATGGTTGCCCTGTGACTCAGTTCCCTTATGTTTGAAATCGGTGACAATAGCTCTTCCTCATAGATTATGATGAGGATTAAAATAAGAAAATCTAGGCTTAGCATTAACAACAGTGCTAGCTACAGTGGATGCCACCATTAATTATTAACCATTTTATCATTTAAAAAAATTTTTTATTTTAAAGACGAAGGATACAATTCAGGATTAGGTATACAATCAGTCTTCATACAGGTAAAGTTTGGGCATGACTTTAGTTCCCACTTTGGTTTCAGATCAGGTACCCTTATTATTATTATTATTATTATTATTATTATTATTGTTATTTAGTTTTTATTTCTCTGCAATCCAACTAGACGTGGAAGGGAATAAGGAAAATATGGAACCCAAAGAATTGTAGCAAGAGCACAAAGATTATAGGGATACTGCGAGCAAATGGGATGGAGGGGTGCTCTCCTGAGCTACAGAAGGAATAATCTGGTAGCTTAAGATAAAACAAGTCAAATTTATTAGAGTTGTTCACAGTCAGCAATGGTGATCTTCTTGCTGGTCTTGCCATTCTTGGACCCAAAGCCCTCCATGGCTTGCACAGCATTCATGCCCTCTTTCACCTTGCCAAAAACCACATGCTTGCCATTCAACCATTCAGTCTTGGTAGTGCAGATGAAAAACTGGGAACCGTTTGTGTTGGGTCTAGCATTTGCCATGGACAAGATGCCGGGATCTGTATGCTTCAAGATGAAGTTCTCATCATCAAATTTCTCCCCGTAGATGGACTTGCCACCAGTGCCATTATGATGTGTAAAGTCAGCACCTTGGCACATAAACCCTGGAATAATTCTGTGAACGCAGGAACCCTTATAACCGAATCCTTTCTCTCCAGTGCTCAGAACACAAAAGTTTTCTGCTGTCTTTGGAACTTTGTCTGCAAACAGCTCGAAGGAGACGCAGTCCAAGGGCTCGCCACCTACGGCGATATCAAAGAACACAGTGGGGTTGACCATGGCTGATTGGAAAAGGCTCAAGGCAGCGGCGTCTGCAAAGCCCAGGTACCCTTATTAATTCTATGTGTTCCCCTGGCAGTTTTTGGCTACTGCCAATCCCTTTCTTATAGTATTATGGTAAATGTTCAGGGTCCACTTATGAGTGGACATGTAATACACAATTATTTATTTCTGAGATAGATCACTGAATATGATAGTCTCTAAATCTATCCAAGTTGCTGCAAAGTCCATAATTCTGTTTATCTTTATGGCTGCATAATATTCCATTGTATATATGTGCCACATTTTTTTTATCCAGTCCAGTTCCGATGGGCAGCGCTGTTGGTTCCATTTTTTTTTTCTATTGTAAATAGTGTTGCAATAAACATGTGTGTGCAGGTATCTTTTGTGTAGAGTGATTTAAGTTCCTCCAGGTACATTCCCAGAATGAAGATTGCTGGGTTATATGGAAGGTCAATTTCTAGTTCTTTTAGGCATTGCCACACTGTTTTCCATAGAGGTTGAACTAGTTTGCATTCCCACCAGCAGTGGAGAAGCATTCCCTTTTCTCTGCATCCTTGCCAGCTTCTGTTGTTTTTTAAAATGTTTTGTTTTAAAGATGTGGGGTACAATTCAGGGTTAGGTATACAAATGTTCATTATGCAGGTACTCTTGTTGATGAAGTGTGTCTCCCCTCCCCCAGCAGGTTCCCACTACTGCCAATCCTGCCCCCAACCCCCGGCAGTTTCCCACTACTGCCAATCCTTTTTCTTAAAGTATTACATTAATTGCTCAAGGTTTGCTTATGAGTGAGAAGATGTGATACTCAGTTCTTTGTTTCTGTGGTAGATCACTCTGTATTATAGACTAAGTCCATCCAAGTTGCCGTGAAGTTCATAATTTTGTCATTCTTTATGGCTGTGTAATATTCCATCATGTATATATACCAAATTTTTTTAATCCAGTCATCTTTCAATGGGCAGCACGATTCACTCCATGTTTTTGCTATTGTGAATAATGCTGCAATAAACATGTGTGTACAGGTGTTCATGACTGGAGTTAGACGATATCTCATTGTGGTTTTGATTTGCATTTCTCTGATGATTAGTGAGACTGAGAATTTTCATGTGTCTGTTGGCTATTTGTATGTCCTATTTTGAGAAGTGTCTATTCATATATTTTGCCCACTTTTTTTTTTCTTTTGAGTTGGAGTCTCACTCTGTCACCCAGACTGGAGTACAGTGGCTGCTCTCGGCCACCGCAGCCTCGACCTGCTGGGCTCCAGTGATCCTTCCGCCTCAGCCTTCCGAGTAGCCGGAATTACAGGTGCACGCTACCACGCCCAGCTAATTTTTTTATTTATTGTAGAGATGAGGTCTCGCCTGCCCAGGCGGGTCTCGAACCCGCGGGCTCAGGCAATCCACTCACCTCAGCCTCCCAAAGGCGCGGGATTACAGGCTGAGCCACTGAGCCCGGCTGTGCCCACTTTTTAATGGGACAGTTTGCTTTTTCCTTTTGGCACGTTTGATTTGGATGTTAGGACTTTGTCAGATGTGCAGTTGATAGATATTTTTTCCCATTCTGTGCACTGTCGCCCCACTCTCTTGATGGTTTCTTTTGCTTTGCAGCAGCTTTTCAGTTTGATGAGGTCCCACTTGTGTATTGTACATCTTATGGCATGGGCTTTTAGATCAGGAATTGGTTGCCTATTCTGTTTTCTGTAAGAACATCTCCTGTATTTTCTAAGACTCTTAAAGTTTGAGGTTTTACACTTAATTATTTGATCCATTTAGAGTTGATTTTTGTTTATGGTGATAGGTAGGGGCCCTATTTTATTCGTCTGCATGTAGTTAGCCAGTTTTCCCAGCACCATTTCCTGAATAGCTTCTCCTCTCTCCAGTAATTGTTGTTGGAGGCTTTGTTGAAGTTGAGTTGGTTGAAAAATTGAGGTTTTGCTTCCAGAATCTCTATCTTGTTCCATTGCTCTATATGCCTGTTCTTGTATCAATACCAGGCTGTTTTGATTATCATAGCCTTATAATAAAGTTTAAAGTTGGGAAGTGAGATAGGAGATAGCTGGAAAAAGTCTAGGTAGACAAGGCAGATCCTCTGGTAACAATGTAGCAAACTTCTGGCAGGCCTCTCAGGCTGATACATGCGTTGGTAAACAAGCTCCCTGAGAAGCCTCTCAAGCTAGAGCTTAAGTACTCACTGTTAGGATAGAAAAATGACCAATCAGCTTGCTGCCAAGTATCAGCCAATCAGCTCACCATTAGGCCTCTACCTCCTGCTGATTGGTCCTTAGTACTGACCAATCAGAATAGCTAGTGATGACCAATAGAGCTATATAAACATCAGGTTTCAGCTCCAAATTGACAACCCCCTTGGGTCTCCTCCCACTGTGGGAGTTTTCTGTCCTCTCAATAAATCCTGCTTTCTCACTTTTCAGCTGTCGATGTCCCTCATTCTTCCTGGGCATGAGACAAGAACCCTGATCTGAAAAGCTGCAGAAGATTGCTGGAGTTGAAAAACTGTACACCCTAGAGGCTGGCTTGCCAGCCAATGGAGCCGGTTGAACCTGGATAGCTGCTGGAAGAAGGCAAGACTCCGAAGCTGAGACAATTCTGGGAGCTGCAACACTCTCATGGCTTGGCTTGCCAGTTCATTAGAGTCAACACTTCTGGGGCTAGACTTGCCAACCCATTAGAGCCTACACTTCTGGGGCTAGGCTTAACAGCCCTTCGAGCTGACCCTTTCTGGGGTTTAACTGGTCGACCCATTGAGCTGACACTCTTGAAACCAAGGCTGACTTGAAAAATTCATATCAGAAATGTGATATCTCCTGCTTTGTTTCTTTTGCTAAGAATTGTTTTGACTAATTGTGGTCATTTATGTTTCCAACTTGTGTATTGATGTTTCCAGGTCTGAGAAGGATGATGTTGGTAATTTAATGGGTATAGCATTGAATCTGTAGATTGCCTTTGGTAGAATAGACATCCTAGCAATGTTGATTGTTCCAGTCCATGAGCATGGAATATTTTTCCATTTGTTTGTGTCATGTTTGACTTATTTGAGCAGTGTTTTGTAGTTTTCATTGTAAAGATCTTTCACTTCTCTGGTTAGAAAAATTCCAAGGTATTTCCTGGGTCAACACAGAAATCAAAACAGAAATGAAAAGATTCCTGGAAACAAATGAAAACAAAGAAACATATTTTTTTTGAGTTTGAGTCTCACTCCTTCACCCAGGCTGTAGTGCAGTCGCATGCACACTCACGGCCACCCCAGTGTTGACCTCTGGGACTCCAGCGATCCTTCCGCCTCAGCCTTCCGAGTAGTTGGAACTACAGACACACGCTACCATGCCCGGCTATTTATTTTATTTTATTTTATTTTATTATAGAGATGAGGTCTCCTCAAGTTGACTGGGCTGGTCTTGAACCCGTAGGCTTAGGAAATCCACTCATCTCTGCCTTCCAAAGTGCTGGGATTACAGGCTGAGCCACAAAGCCTGGCCAACAAAGAAACATCTTACCAAAATCTCAGGGATGTCCTGAAAACAGTACTAAGAGGGAAATTTATGTCTCTATGAGCACACATCAAGAAAATGGAAAGATCACAAGTTGACAACCTAACAAGTCACCTAAGGGAGCTGGAAAGGTAAGACCACCAAAACCCTAACTTCAGCAGAAGAATCCAGATCACCAAAGCAAAAGTTCAAATACAGGACATAGAAGACAAAAATACTACAGAAAATAATCAAAGAAACAAAAAGCTGGTTCTTTGAAAGGATAAACAAGACTGACATACCTCTAGCCAGAATGATAAAGAAAAAGAGAGAAAAAGTTCAAATAAACACAATCAGAAATGCAAAAAATCAAGTCACAAATGACCCTAAAGAAATACAAATGATTATCAGAGATTACCATGCACGTCTGTATGGAAACAAACTCAATAACCTGCATGAAATGGAGGACTTTCTAACATCACACAACCTCTCAAGGTTGAAACAAGAAGAAATTGAGATCCGAAATAGAATAATAACAACCTAGGCAATTGACTCTGTCATAAGAAAACTATCTACAAAAAAAAGCCCTTGACCAGACAGATTTCCAGCAGAATTCTACAAAGCATACAAGGAGGAACGGATACCAATCCTATTGAAAGTATTTCAGGCAATCGAGAAAGATGGAACTCTCCCCAAATCATTTTATGAAGCTAACATCACACCCAAACTGGGTAAAGATTCCATAAAGAAAGAGAACTACAGGCCAATATCCCTGATGAACATAGATGCAAAAATACTCAACAAGATTCTAGCAAATCAGGCCAGGAGTGGTGGCTCGTGCCTATAATCCCAGCATTTTGGGAGGCCAAGGTGAGAGGATTGCCTGAGCCCATGGGTTTGAGATCAACCTGGGCAACTTGGCGAGACCTCATTTCTACAATAAATCAAAAAATTAGCTGAGTGTGGTGGTGCTTGTCTGTAGTCCCAGCTACCTGGAGGCTGAGGCAGAAGGATCACCTGAGCCCAGCAGGTCGAGGTTGCGGTGGCCGTGAGTGTGCCACTGCACTCCAGCCTGGGTGACAGAGTGAGACTCCAACTCAAAAAATAAAAAGGATTCTAGCAAATCAGATCCAGCAACTCATCTCAAAAATCATCCACCATGACCAAGTAATCTTAATCCCCAGGATGCAAGGCTGTTTCAACATCTGCAAGACCATAAATGTAATTAAATATATCCATAGATATAAAAACAAGAACCACATGATTATATCATTAGATGCAGGAAAAACTTTCAATAAAATCCAGAATCCTTTCTTGATAAAACCCTCAAACACCTAGGCATAGAAGGAACATACCTCAAAATAGTAAGAGCCATCTATGATAAACCCACAGGCAACATATTGCCAAATGGACAGAAACTGGAAGCATTTCTCCTGAAAACCAGAACAAGACAAGACTGCCCACTCTCACCCCTCCTGTTCAACATAGTTTTGGAAGTCCTAACTAGAGCGATCAGACAAGAGAAGGAAATCAGGGGTATCCAAATAGGAAAGAGGAAGTCAAGTTGTCCCTCTTTCCTGATGATATGATCCTATACCTTGAAAATCCAAGAGACTCTGTCAAAAACCTGCTTGCACTGATAAAGTACTTTGGCAAAGTACTCAAGATACAAAATTTTAAAAAATGGAAAAGACAGTTGCATTCTTATGCACCTACAACAAACAGGCAGGGAACTAAATAAAAAGCACAATCCAATTCACAAAAGTCACAAAAAAATTATTAAACATTTTGATCACTAGTTTGATACCTAATTTGATCATTAGTTTTTCTAGGGCTATTTTTATTATTATATGGATTAATATTGATTGGCTTGTCCTTTATCATATGATATGAGTCAAAAAGGCAGTTTTATAAATCTGTAAGTAGGATATCTCATTTCTATTCTTAAATATACAGTTATATTTGCATAATAAAATTTCTGAAAAAAAATATTTAAATGGTGACAGTGTTTATCCATGCTTTGTAAGGATTTTAATGAATTTTTTATTTGTGAATTTTCCATTTCTATCTATAACAAAAGTGTCTTGGTTTTGGAAGTGAAAATAATAGAATAAACAAATATCCCTAACTCTGCCCATAAGAAAGTGGCTCAGCGTCAGAACAGGGAGCATCCCTAAGCCAAGGGAATGAGATACTAGATTGGTCCCAGAACTAATGTATGAATCTATCCACATGGGAGTCAGAATTGGACAGTTTAAAGTTACAGATTCTCAGCGGAAGGGCAAGCATGTCCCTAAAACAAACTTTACAGTCAGTAGTTGGACTATGTCTCCACATCCCAGAATTTTAGAGGTAATGAGATGAAAGTGATTTCACAACGTGCCTCTCTATACCCTCCCCCAAATGAAGCCCCTTGAATTTACAGCAGGCTCCTGTTTGCCCGCTGAGTGAGCCAAGCAGTGACTAACACAGGGGAGGGAAGGGGGAGGGACTTCATGAAGTCACCCAGGGCTCAGCACCATGGTTACCTGAGGGCTAGAAGTTGAGTCATAGTCTCCTTCAGCCCAGGGCCTCAGGAGCAATCACATTAAAACACCTGTAAAGTACTTTCTCTATACGATTACAAATATTAAAATTAAAAGAAAATATACATGCCAGCATTTGTAATACAAAAGCAGATCAACTTATAAATGGAATGCATTCCTCAGCCAATAGGGCTTTGGATAGTAGACTGGACAGACATAAGAAAACTAACTCCTAGTCAGGCAGTGTGGCCCATGCCTGTGATCCCAGCACTTTGGGAGGCTTGCCTGAGCCCATGGGTTCGAGACCAGCCTGGGCACCATGATGAGACCTCATCTCTAAATAAATCAAAAAATTAGCCGGATGTGGTGGCATGAGTCTGTAGTTCCAGCTACTTGGAAGGCTGAGGTGGAAGAGTCGTCTGAGCCCAGTAGGTAGAGGCTGCAGTGACTGTGAGCATCCCACTGAACTCCAGCCTGGGCAACAGAGTGAGACTGACTTAAAACAACAACAACAACAACAACAACAACAACAAAACATCAAAAACTATAAAGAAAGGTTAAGAATGAGAAACCCAAATTCTGCATGGTGGTCACCTCTGGAGAAGGGTGCTAATGCAATCAGATAAAATTTCAAATTGAGTTTCAATTGCATATGTAATGTTTTATTTCTTAAACTGAGTATGTAGAAGTATGTTATATTATTTTCTATAACATTTTTATGTCTTAAATATTTTATAGCAAGTACTGTCTCTATGAGCTTTAATTCTGTTTTTAAAAAATGATTCATACTAATTGAGAAAATGTGAAAAAAAGCATAGTGTTTTGTGTTCTTTTATGAGATCATCAATCAGATGTAGCCACAAGAGGAGACACAGGTAAGACTCAGGAAAAAACATAGTTTATTATACTTATGGGTCCAAAAGACAGAAGGCACAGAATATCAGACAGGGCCACATGAGAAAGACACAAAGATGATCAGGAGAAAGAAATAGGAGTGGGGTCGGAGTAGAGTTCAGGTCACTGTTTTTATTGGAGTTTCCATAGAAAAGGCAAGGCAAAGCAAAGTGTTCAAACAATTAAGGATTGGCTAATTTGAATAATTTTGGTGAGCTCTATGCCACAGGGGTGATTTCTAGTTGTTTGGTACCTGGCACTGGGATGATTAAAGAAGAGGAATATTGCCTACTGAGGTGTACAGGCAAGATAGAGGTCTGGCTCTGAATTTGTTAGTTTGTCTTTCAAAGGGATGCTCCTGGCAGGGCCTTTTGCTATCTCTAAGAACCGACTAGACACTGGACGGGCAGTTTCTCTCCAGCAAGAATGATTTTAAGATGTCAAAACACCATAATATACAATTTTTAAAAAATTATAATACACATATTGAAATCTAGGGATAAATAATCAGCAACTCTACATGTCAGTACTTTTAAAAAATATCATGTGTGTGCATCTCTCATTATATTCTCTATAAATGCATATATAGTGTATATTCATTGCATGAGTCTCACATATCTAGACTTGCCAGACAGCACGAAACTAGTTATTAAAAGATTCCACATTTATACTGAACTCTATCTCACTCCCAAGTCCCTAATCCTAACCAACGGAATGTACTATTTTTTTCTGTGTAAGGGCTGAGCCCAGCCCTGGGGAAGTGACTCCCTAAAGTCCTGTATACAAGGAAGGATCTGGTAATGGAGATCCACATCTCCTGTTTTCATTCTGTTGTGCAGCAAACCTTTAAATGCTATTATTCTATACTGTCCCCTCTTCTTTTTATTTCCAATATCAAAATGTAAGGTAAAAGAAGAAAATAAGAAAACAAATCAAAAAGTAAAGAGTGAATAATTTGCTTTCTCTTGCTTACCAGTCACAGGTATCTCATCTTTCAAAGAAATGGCACTGAAGCTTATCCATCATATACATTTCTTGCTGTTTTAAATCCAAATGATCTCTATAAGATGTTTATATTTAAATCATCTTGATTGTGAAAGGGAGAGCACAAAGATCACTGCAATTATTTATTTATGTATGAAACTTTCTACAGACTTGTTCATTTCTCCTCACAATGACTCCGTGTGGTAACAATGTGCCCATTATACAAATGTTTAAGGTCAGCCTCACACACAGTTATTTAGAAGCAGGAATAAGATTCTAGACTTTATACATATAGATATGTAGATATAGATAAATACATACATATGGATGAGATATACAAAACATGTTCACATGCACACATTAATGTGCAAAATTGAGACCAAACACATTAAACTTGCCTTCTTCCCTCAGCATAATAGCCCAGAATGTTATTTTGCATTTCTGTATCTTTTGTAATTTGATATAGTTTTGAAATTTTAATAGGTGTGTACATTGCTTTTTCTGTGAATTATCTGTTGATATCATTTGCTCATTTCTCTATTCATTAAGAGTTTTCCATATCAAGAGTATTAAGCAAGATAGTTAAGAAGTTAACAAAAGACTGGTGCAGTGGCTTGTGCCTGTAATTGCAGCTACTAGGGAGACCAAGGCAAGAGAATTACTTGAGGCCAGGAGTTTGAGATCAGTCCAGGCAACAGAGTGAGACCCTGTCTCTACAAAAAATTTAAGAATTAGCCAGGTGTAGTGATGTGGGCCTGTAGTCCCAGCTACTCTGGAGTTTAAGGCAGGAAGTATCACTTGATCTCAGGAGTTCATGGCTGGATAGAGCCATGATCATACTATTACACTCCAGCCTCGGTGACAGAGTGAGACCTTGTCTCTAAAATAAAAATTTTAAATTAGATGTGGTGGCATGCCTGTAGTCCCAGTTATTCAGGAGGCTGAGGCAAGAGATCACTTAAGCCCAAGAATTCAAGGCTGCAGTGAGCTATGATCTTTAAAAAAACACCAAAAAAGTAGTTAGCATAAATGTAACCATTAGAAAAAAAACATGCAACATCTTGGATGGACGTAAAGTCTATAATACTGAGTGATCTATGAAAGAAACAAAAAACTGAGTACCACATGTTCTCACTCATAAGTGGGCCTTGAACAATTATCATAATACTATAAGAAAGGGATTGGCGGTAGTGGGAAACTGCCGGTGGGTTGGGGTGGGATTGGCAGTAGTGGGACACTGCCAGAGGAGGTGCACACATCCTCAACAAGGGTACCTGCATAATGAATATTTGTATACCTAACCCTGAATTGTACCCCACATCTTTAAAATAAAAAAATTAAAAAGGAAGAAAAAGAAAAACCATAACAGTTCTAAACACCAAATAAAAGGAGAGAGCAAATAAAACCAACAATTTAGTGAAATACTAGTAAAATTACATATATAATAATTATGTAGATAATTATGTATATATATTGCATGTGTACACAATACAAAAGAACTAAACCCAATATTCAAAATCTATACAGAATGAAAAACTAGATTTAAACAAACAGGAGAACATATATTCTTGGGTAAGGAGACTCAATTTTATAGAGATGTCAATTTCCCTAAGTTAATTTACTACTTAAATGCAATCTAAATTAAATACCATTAGCTTTTTTACTATTTAGACAAGTTCATTGTCAAACGTATTTGGGTAAGTAAACAGCAAGACTAGTCAAATAAACTCTGAAAACGAAGAGTGAAGGGAAGGGTTGGCAGCTGGTCCTATCAGATGCTAAAGCATAGACTAAAGAATGTACTATGTCAGAGTGTGGCACTGGCTCACGAATAGACAGAAAGATTAATGAAACAGAAGAGAAAATACTGATATAGGTCTAATTATATTTGGAAACTTAGTATGTGATTAAGGCAGGATTTCAAATCATTAGAGATATGACTGGCAATTTAAGAAGTGGTATTCTGATAGCTAGATAACCAAAGCGTTAAAAAAGCAAAAAGGGATCCATTTTCCTCTTTTACATCAAGATAAATTCCAAAGAGTGCAGATTCAAATGTGAAACATGAATCCATACAAGTATTAGAAGAAAACATAAGTGAATGCCTCTATAATGTGGAAGTGAAAGAAACGTTCTTAAATAAGACTTAAAATCCAGGAACATTAAGAAAAAGATGGATAAATTTAACAACATTAAAAGAATAATAACAACTATACTGTATGGCAAAAAAAGGTATGCTAGAAAACTAAAAGACACTTAGAAATATTCCCAGCCAGTATGTCTAAAAACGTGTTGATATTCAACAAGGGTACCTGCATAATGAATATTTGTATACTAACCCTGAACTGTACCCCACATCTTTAAAATAAAAAAAAAATTAAGAGAGGAAAAAAAGGTCAAATTAAAAAAATATCAATATTCATTCTATATAAACGCTTATCCCACATCTCTAAAATAAAAAAGCTTATAAATATAGAACCATTTGAAAACAACAATTGTATCAAATATTGGTAAGGAACATAAAAAGTTACAGAAAAAATCCAAAGAGGCTCAAACTTGGTGCTAGAAAGAGAGACACAATTAAAAGCTATACTAAGGTATTATTTCTTACCTAATAGATTATCAAATATTCAAAGTTTGTCAACACATTTAGTTCATGAGGAAATTTTTTAAAATGTGTTTTCATACAGTATTCACAAGGATGCAAAATGGTGTAATAAAAGTGGTAGGCTTGTTACTAGCTCCCAGAGATATGAGGTCTTAATTCTTGGAACCTAACAATAGTGCTTATGTGGAAAGGGGATCTTGGCAGATGTGATTAAGATAAGATTCTTGAAATGAAGAGATTATGCTGTACTAGCCCAAAGGGCCCTAAATGCAATCCAAGAGTCTTGCAAGAAAGAGGTAGAAGGAGAGTTGACATAGACAGAACAGGAGAAGGCAGTGTGACCAAGGATGCAGAGACTGGAGTAATGAAGCCACAAGCCAAAGAATGTGGGCGGCCCAGAAATGACAAAAGGCAAATAACAGATTCTCCCCTAGAGCCTCTGGAAAAAAGTAGTTTTGGCCTGGTGAAACTGACTTTGAATTTCTGGCCTCTATAACTATGAGAGAAAAAATTTCTGTAATTTACAGACACCAGTTTTGTTGTAATTTATTACAGTAGCTATTGAAAATTAACACAAACACTGTGAAGGGAAATTTGGTAATATCTAGAAAAATTATTTATGCTCTTAGCCTTTGACTCATGAATTTCATCTCTAGAAATTATATAGATATAGACATAGATATAGTTATAGATATCTTAAATAGATACTGGTAATAACACAGAAAGATTTTAGATAGGGCTATAGTAATAGATATGCACTGTGGCTCCATTTGAAGAACAAAATAATGAAAACAATTTAAATATTAATCATTTTTATACATGAATAAATTATAATACAATCACACAAAGGTGTATACCAAGTTAGGTGTATAGAAAACTGATGAAAATTCCCAAACAGTGCTATGAATATACAGGTAAGCAAAAAAGCAGCATTCATAAGGATGAGAACAGCATGATAATTTTTATCTAAGAAAGGGGGTGCAAAAATGTAATTTTTTTACCTGTGTTAAAAATAAAAGGAAAATATTTGTTTTAAGGAAAAGATAGAGAAGACATACTTCTCCTTGCTATTTCTCCTAGGTACAGCTAAAATCCCTCAATATTATAAGTAAAGCAAATGTAAGACTCTGAAAGCCTCTAGACAAAGAACTAGCCAAGGAAACTATAGTAAGAAAGCAAGCTTTTAGACTATAACTGCCCTATTCCAGCCAAGGACCATGATATAAAACACAGCTCTACTCCCATAATGCCAGCAAAAACCGAGAGGAAGCATGGATTCCACGCTATCTGATTGTAACCAGGCACTCCTTTCCACCCTCTGGAGTGGTACGAGAGAAGACCACACAAAGAACAAGTACCTTCATCTTTACCTGGTGAAAATAAGCAACTCCCAATGGTGTCAGTGGAGACCCTGCAGGGAGCCTGACTTGCATTTATGGCCAGTGATAATGAGATGCCCTTTCTCTTCCTTTCCGGGCTGCTGTCACCAGAAGTTGAGTGAGAGGATGGAAATGTATGACTATCCAGTGATAAAGAGGCTTCATCTTCACAGGGTCAGTGGAGGTCACATGAAGAGCAGTAAGGAAGTGTATTCCCTCTCCTGCCAGGTGTCAGTGGAGGTCTGGTAGGGAATGAAATTTCACTTCTGCCAAGCAGTAGCAAGGTACCCCTTCGGTTCCACTTCCACATCTTGCCCCCCACCCCCATAGTGGAGGCTGAATGGGAAACCTTGAGTTTTATCCACACTCAGCAGTAATGAGCTCCCCTCATCCACACACACATATCATGGAGTCAGTGGAGGCCACATGAGGAATAGCAAGGAGGCATGCTGCCTTTCCAAGCCAGGGGAGTATGGGTAGAGGCCTAATGAAGAGCCTGAAGTCCCATCTCTACTAAGCAGTAATAAAGCACCACTTTCTCTCCCACACTTCAGCCATCGTGTCAGAGAAGTTTGAGTATGAACCTGGATTTTCATCTCTACCCATGAGTTATGACATTCAACTCCTTTCCTTTATTGGTATAGTATCACAAGAGGCTTACTGAAACAAACAATTTACATAAGATCCAGAGTCTCATAAAATGATACCTCAAGTGTCTAAGATATAGTTTTTAAAATCTCTCTTCTATCTGAAAATCAAGAAAAATCTCAACTCAAGGGAGAAAATACCATCAATGAATACAAACACCACGATGACATAGAAGTTGAAATTATCTGACATGGATTTTAAATGGGGTCATAAAAAAATGCTTCAGTAAGTAAATGTGAACATGCTTGAAGCAAATGAAAAAATAGTTTCAACAAATAGAGAAGATATGCGAAGGAACCAAATGAAACTTTAGGACTAAAGCATATGATAACTAAAATAAAAGCTCAACTGATAAAAGCTACAACAGCACACAGGAGATAAAAGAGAAAATAATCAATGAATTTGAATATAAAACAACAGAAATTACCCAATTTCATCAGAAAGAAGATATACCAAAAGAAGAAGAAGAAGAAGAACAACAACAACAGTAACAACAACAACAAACTCTCAAGGACCTGCGGGGAAATAACAAAAAATATAACATTCATGTCACTTTTGTCTTAGAAGGAAAAGAGAAAGAGTGCAGGAAAAATATCTGAAGAAATAATGGTTAAAGACCTTCACTTTTGGCAAGAGACATAAACCAACAAGTTCAAGAACCTAAGTGAACCCCACCAAAAATTATCCCTAAAATATCCACAAAAAGACATATCTTGATTAGACTTTGGGAAACTAAACACAAACAAAAAATCTCAAAATCGTGAAGAGACAGAGAGACAAACAATACATTACTTATAGCAGAAAAACGTAGCACATTTCTCATCAGAAATCATGGAGAACAGGAGGAGTGGTATATCAACCTCAAAATATATATGTGAATAAATTTTCCTTCAGAAATGAAGAAAGATATAAAGATATTCTCAGATAAAGGAAAAAGAATTTTTCTTTTTTGAGTCGGAGTCTCACTCTTGTTGCCCAGGCTGGGCTCAAAACCCTGGGCTTGGGCAATCCTCTCACCTCGGCCTTCCAAAGCGCTGGGATTATAGGCATGAGCCACCACACCAGGCCGGAAAAAGAATTTTTAACCATCAGACATACCCTAAAATAATGGCGTTAGCCAGAAAAAAAAAATTGGCAAGAGAAGAGCTCTTGGAACATAAACACAAAAACATGGGTAATGACAATAGATTTTCCTTCTCCTCCTGAGATTTCTAAATTCTGTTTGATGGTTGAAGCAAAAAGTGTAAACTATCTGATTGGTCCTCAATATGTATAGAGAAAATGTTGAAGACTGTACTACTAGAAGTGGCTGATGGTAAAGAGAGTTTATTGGCCATGGTATTGGAAAGAGCTAGGCATATAGGCACTTGCCACTGTTCAGGGATATATGAAACAATAAATGAATGAAAGATATCCTGGGATGTGGAACACATTTTTCCCATACTTTAAATATCCAGATGTTAGAATCTGAATATCAACCCATTGGACACTTTATTTTATCCTCAATGATCGTTCCTCTTTCCTTAAAAAATATCTCTATTGGAAGGTAACAATTCCCGTATGTGCAAAACTGTGTGAACCTCACCAATTGCATTTCATCAGATCCACTCCCTGGATATTAAATGCTCTGGCTTTCAGGTCAAAGGACCCAGGGCAACCCCAAATCATCCCCTGCATCTTTATAGACCTCTGCCTTCTGTAAATTGACAGAGAGATGTATTTAGAGACAAACAAAAAGGAGATTATGGGCCCACCTGATAAGTCACTGAAGGTATCCAAAAACATCCAAAGTGATAAGGCCAACTGTGTATGAAGGAACGTTGGCAGATAACATGATTGAAATCCAGCAACAAACCATCACATCTCTGGGGAAAGCCTATGCAGAGATTCTACAGAACACAGGTGAAAAGATCAGGTAATGTGGATAATAGAAAAGTGAACATTTTAGGCTATTATTAAAAAGTAAAAAGGCAACAGATGTTGGCGAGGTTGTGGAGAAACGGGAATGCCCCTACACTGTTGGTGGTAATGTAAGTTAGTGCAGCCCCTGCAGAAAGTAGTTTGGAGATTTCTCAAATATCTAAAAATAGATTTACCAATTGACTCAGCAATTCCGTTGCTGAATATACACCCAAAGGAACATAAAAAACTCTACCAAAAAGACACCTGCACTCGTATGTTTTTTGTAGCACTGTTCACAATAACAAAAACATGAAACCAACATAGGTGCCCATCAATGGCAGACTGGATAAGGAAAATGTGGTACATATACACCATAGAATACTACGCAGCCATAAAAAGAAAAAAATCATATATTTTGCAGCAACATGGATGCAGCTGGAGATCATCACTGTCAGCAAATTATCACAGAAACTGAATACCACATGTTCTCACTTACAAATGGGAGCTGAACACTGAATACACACGGGCATAAAGATGGGAACATCAGACACTGGGGACTCCTAAAGGAGGGAAGAAAGGAGGGAGATAAAGATTGAAAAACCATCCATTGGGTACTGTGCCAACTATGACGCTATAGAAGCTCAAACCTCACCATCACACAATATAACTATGTAACAAGCCTGCACATGTACCCTTTGAATCTAAAATAAAATAAATTTAAAAAAATTATATAAAAAAGAAGAGTACACATTTGAATAAAGTGTGGTGAGCCCATGTGTCTACAACAGCAGAGTTGCCCATTTATAAGGGAGTCTTTGGTCAACAAATGCAGTTCTGTTAGGAGGTGGGATTGTACATCTAACTGCAGAAATGAGTGAAAAAGTATCATGTGTAAAAGATGTGAAGGTTAGCCGGGCTCGGTGGCTCAGCCTGTAATCCTGCGCCTTTGGGAGGCTGAGGTGAATGGATTGCCTGAGCCCGCGGGTTCGAGACCCGCCTGGGCAGTAAGACCTCATCTCTACAATAAATCAAAAAATCAGCTGGGCGTGGTAGCACATGCCTGTAATTCCGGCTACTCCGAAGGTTGAGGCGGAAGGATCGCCGGAGCCCAGCAGGCGAGGCTGCGGTGGCCGGGAGTGGCCACTGCACTCCAGTCTGGGCTACCGAGTAAGACTTCAACTGAAAAAAAAAAAATGTGAAGGTGAGTGTTAAATTGTGCCTAACCTTGTCGGGGCAGTGCTGAGCTGTGATCCAACTCAATGAGATGATGAAAGGGACTGAGGAAACCACGAGGAGCAAAGCCTCTTGACAATCCCTGGGCAGATGCAGAAAGCAAACAAATGGAAGCGTGGAGAGGGTGCTACCCCATGGAGAGAGTGTCCTAGTTAAGAAGGTGACTCCAGGAGAAAAGCAGAAACCCGCTATCACATGGGAGACCAATAGACAAGTGGGACCTCATTAAACTGACAAGTTTCTGCAAAGCCAAAGAAACCATCAAGAGAGCAGGGAGACAGCCCACAGAATGGGAAAAAATATTTGCCAACTGTGTATCTGACAAAGGCCAACATCTAGGATCTACAAGGAACTCAAATGCGCCGAAAGGAAAAAAAAAACAAACAGCCCCTTTAAAAAGTGGGCAAAAGACATGAATAGATACTTCTCAAAAGAAGATATATGGGCAGTCACAGACACATGAAAAAGTGCTCAGCCTCACTCATCATCACAGAAATGCAAATCAGAACCACATTGAGATGCCACCTAACCCCAGTAAGAATGGCCATCATTAATAAAACAAACAACAACAGATGCTAGCAAGGATGTGGAGAAAAGGAACACTTCTACACTGCTGGTGGGAATGCAGACTAGTACAACCTCTTTGGAAGATTGTGTGGCGATTTCTGAAAGAACTAGAAACTGACCTTCCATATGACCCAGCAATTCTCCTATTGGGCATATACCCGAAGGAACTCAAATCATTCCACAAAAAAGATACCAGCACACATATGTTTGTTGCAGCTGTATTCGCAATGGCAAAAACATGGAACCATCCATGCTGCCCATCGAAGCTGGACTGGATAAAAAAAATGTGGTACATATACACAATGGCATATTATGCAGCCATAAAGAAGGACAAATATATGGACTTCACAACAACTTGGATGGATTTGGAGTCGATCATACTCAGTGATCTATCACAGAAACAAAGAACAGAGTACCATTTGTTCTCACTCATGAGGTGACTTTTAACAATTATAATGCTATAAGAAAGCGATTGGCAGTAGCGGAAAACTATCAGGGGAAGGGGGTGGGACTGGCAGTTGAGGGAAACTGATAGGGGAGGGAGGGACATACCTCATCAACAAGGTTACCTGCATGATCAATGTTGTATACCTAACCCTGAATTGTATTCCACATCTTTATAATAAATAAATAAATAAATTTTAAAAATAAAATAGCTCTTTCTCCAAAAGGACACCAAATGGCGGATGACACCGGTGCAGCGGGAGGGCCCAGAGGCCCCGGGGGCCCCGGAATGGGAAGCCGCAGTGGCTTTCACAGAGGTTTTGGCAGCGGCCTCCGAGGCCAAGGTTGCGACCGGGGTTGGGGTCGGGGCGAGGCCGCGGAGCTCGTGGAGGCAAGGCCGAGGACAAGAAGTGGATGCCCATCACCAAGTTGGGCCGCTTGGTCAAGGACAAGAAGATCAAGTCACTGGAGGAGATCTATCTCTTCTCCCTGCCTGTCAAGGAGTCTGAGATCATCGACTTTTTCCTTGGTGCCTCTCTGAAGGATGAAGTTTTGAAGATCATGCCTGTGTAAAAGTAGACCTGCGCTGGCCAGCGAACTAGGTTCAAGGCGTTTGTTGCCATCGGGGACTATAATGGCCATGTCGGTCTAGGTGTTAAGTGCTCCAAAGAAGTAGCCACTGACATTCGGGGGCCATCATCCTGGCCAAGCTGTCCGTTGTCCCTGTGCGGAGAGGCTACTGGGGGAACAAGATTGGCAAGCCCCACACTGTCCCTTGCAAGGTGACTGGCCGCTGTGGCTCTGTCCTCGTGCACCTTATCCCTGCCCCCAGGGGCACTGGCATCGTCTTGGCCCCCATGCCTAAGAAACTGCTCATGATGGCTGGCATTGATGACTGCTACACCTCAGCCAGGGGCTGCACTGGGTAACTTCGCCAAGGCCACCTTTGATGCCATCTCTAAGACTTATAATTACTTGACCCCTGACCTCTGGAAAGAGGTGGTATTCACCAGGTCCCCTTATCAGGAATTCACTGACCATCTCGTCAGGACCCACACCAGAGTCTCCATGGAGAGGACTCAGGCTCCAGCGGTGGCAACAACATAGGGTTTTCATCCAAAAAGTAAAGTGAACCAAGCCTCCTCAAAAAACAAAATTAAATTAAATTAAAATAAAATAAAATAAAAAAGAAGGTGACTCCAGGAGGAAGGCAGAAACCCACTGTCACATGGGAGACTGTGGAACCTGAGGTCAGAGAGAAAAGAATGTGAGTGTACAATTTCCAGACAGTGTGGGGGCTCAGTTAGTGACAAATCCTTTCCCTTGACATCTACTTCCCCACTTTAATGAAGGTTAGAGCACTGACATCGTTTCACTGCTGTCAGTGCTCCTGTTTTCTCCCATAGACCAGTGAGAGGTCTGCAGGACGCTTTCCTTCTCACCACATTTATGCAATTTCAGGGTGTAAAGGTGACATGAAGCCTCCCATTGAAGCAAATGTGTCCTTCCCCAATCCAATCAGTCCCAAACCCGGGTGGCTTCAGACCCCTGCAGTGTCCAGTCAGTTATCTCAGAGCCCTGTCTACTTCCCTTGGAGGTCCCCTACTTCACTCCAGTTAGGCTGGATGCCCTGTCCCCTCCCTTCCATCTAGCCCCCAGAAGTTCTGCCCATTGAACCAGGCCCAGCTCCTCTTTGAGTCTCTGGTGACTCTAGTGAGGTCTTCCTTCTCTTATATCATACAGTGGTTCTACAAAGGTCACCATAATTTCCATAAGGACCTGAACCTTGTGCAGTGATTACCAAGACCTCTCCATCCCCTAGACCACAGAGGTGGTAAGGGTGACAAATGCTCAACAAACACATGTGAGATGGTGCAGGTCAAAGCAGGAAAAGAAACTCACCCTGGATGGTTTAGGCACTGGGACCCAGAAAGAGCTCCTGATTCTCACTTCAGTGTCCCTTCCTGTAGACCCACAGTCACTTTTCCCTGGAACTCAAAAGAGGCCCCAGAGCGCCAGGTCATTTGCACACCTGATATGAACACAGAGGGCTCCAACAGATTACAGAAAAATATTGTTATTTGAAAGGGAAAAAAAGGCAGGGGGGACTTTCTCTTCCCTAACTCCATTACATGGCATAGCCCAGAGATGAGATGGCACTGAATTTCCTATGTAATACAGATGAGTGTATGTATGTATCTCATCTTCTTGCACGCCCACATACTCACTTGTTGGGAGCCAGCCATGGAGGTCCACATGATTGACAGGGTCCCGGTGGGCCGAAGACCCCGGGCCGCAGGGCGAGCCTGGGAAGCTGAGACCCTTCTGTCTTCCACCTTTGCTGTTTGATATGGCTAAAGAAATTCTGGGCAGTCGTGAAAGAAAAAAATGGCATGTTTATGCGAAGTACTCACACCTAACCTGAGAATGTCATGGTTCATTTTCCCGTTTTCCCACTATGCCGCTTGGCCTTTTCTAACATATGGGTTAAACTATGGGTTTTCTTTTCTAACATATGGGTTAACATTTAAGGGTTAAACTCTGAAACACATCAAAAATGCTTTCTTTCACTTGGTTATAAGTTACTAGATATTGCTTGAATAAAAAATGATATAAGTATATTCACTCCTTATTTGATTTAAAATTATGCAGTTTAGTGTTTAGACATAAGGTTCTTTAAAAGCACAAGTTTATGGTAAGTTCATTATGAGCTCATTATAAGTTCTAACACTTATCTAGGAGATATGTAGGTGATTTATAACACTGTCTTCACAGACTTAGGATATAGATTAATCATTAAGGTTTTTACTTAATTCTATAGTTAAATTTTAAGTAAACGTTTATAGAGTAGGTTTTCACTGAATTGATAATATACTAATTAGATACTTTTATGATAATGAACTAAATACAAAAAGCAACCTTGGGGGCCTGGGAAATGTCATTAAAACTTCTTTTGAGTTTTCTTTAAAAATAGACACTGCAGGATAAAAAAAAAATAATGAAGACACCTGGACAAGAAAGGCTATTACAAAAGCTTTGAAGGTCGTAAAAGCTCAAAAGAAAAAAACTGCTACATAAAAAACTATACACCTGGGAACTTTCTTAAAACACTTCAAGGACTGTAATTTGGGACTCTTTTGAAGAGAGTTGCTGGCAGTGCTATTCTAGACATAATAATTGTTTTATCCATGTACTAATCATAATTGATAAATGTACTATCAAACAAGTTTATATAATCAATATACATATATATGAAGGTTGACAAAAATTATTAGGTTCTGATTATGTTTAACAAGGTTTTTACTTTGAGTCATTAATTAAGTTTTAGTGCTATAGTTTAGTGTTTTATAGCTACTTTAAAGATTGTTTTAAGTTCATAAGTTTAAGTTCACACAATGATAAAATTGGTGCCTCAAAGATAATAATAGTTGCTCTAGTGCCTATCTTAAGACAAAGATGTTTTCCAGGAGGTTGCCAAATATAAGGAAAAACAGCCAAATCACCATTATCCTAAACTTAAAAGCTCATTGGCAATTATACAACCATAATATTTTTAGTTGTGTTAGTTTTATTTCATTATGTTTAGTTCAGTTTATATGTTTATTCAAAATAAAGATTAGTGTATATATCTTCACAATAAGTGACTTTCATAGTTATTCTTTAAATGCTAGCCACTGTTGTTTGGTCAAGTTAATGGGCTTCATATTCCTACTATCACTAGGTACAATCTATAGTTTTATATTAGTGATTTTAAGGCTTTTTAAATTAGACAAGTGATGTAAAACCAAAGTCAAAATAAACCTTATACACGTTATGTTTAGTTTAAGTAAAACTCCTTTTACACTTATCTCAAGACTCATTAACTAAAAGTAGATAGTGTTTTTGGCTTATTCGTTTCTTCTAAAGAAGAAACTCTAGATGGTGATAACTTTTAAAACATATGTACGTAAAGGAATTTTCTTTGTCTTGCCCCTTTTACAAATACTATAAAAGCTTTCTGTTAACTAATAAAGGGTGTCATCTGTTCAGAAAGCATGTGTCCGAGTATAACATTTTCGTCTTTCGCCTATCCATCTCTTCTTCAGAAGATCTCATGACCCTTACAAGGGGCTGGACCCCTTCATTCACTGAACTATGGTGATGCTATTGATATTAACAGATAAGATCTCTGTCAAATTTTGAAAGAGTTGGGATGGACTGAAGGGTATTAACATGTTTAGAACTATTATATGAAGGGCGTTTTACATTAAATCTCATTGAATCCTCACAACTCCTTTCAAGAAAAATTATTATCCCCATTATTCAGATAAGGGAACCAAAGTTAAAAGTTAAGTAACACGACCTAAGGAAACAGTCTTATACATTTTTGTTCCAGAACTCAAAGCCTAGGATTACAGAAAAGACTAAGCTTTTCTACCTTCTATCCTGTGAACTGACATTGGATATACATTATAGCACTATTATTTAGTTCCTTTTAAAAAAACAATGTACTGAAGTACTTTTTAAATTCTAAAAGCCATTATAAAGTGCAAAATGCCATCCATATAGCAGAAATTAAAATTCAAAAAGGGGCCAGGTGCGGTGGCTCAGCCTGTAATCCCAGCACTTTGGGAGGCCGAGGCAAGAGGACTGCCTGAGCCCGGGGGTTTGAGACCAGCCTGGGTAACTTGGTGAGACCTCGTCTCTACAATAAATCAAAAAAATAAGTCAGGCACGGTAGCACGCGATTGTGGTTCCAGCTACTTGGAAGGCTGAGGCGGAAGGATCACCTAAGCCCAGCAGGTCGAGGCTGCGGTGGCCGTGAGCATGCCACTGCACTCCAGTCTGGGTGACAGATTGAGACTCCAACTCAAAAAAAAATTTTAGAAAGGCGTATGAATAGTTGGGAAAATTTATAACTTATATTCAGGTATAGGGCTTATATGCTTGATGTATAAAACACTCTTAAACAATACAGATGAGTAAATAATATCAAGGAAGAATGTAGACATAAAGAAATATAAATCTGCAATAAACACTTGGAAATATGCTAAACCAAACGAATAAAATTAAATTTTAAAAAATGAATCACATGTGAAACAGAAGAGACCAGGTGTGGTAGCTTATGTCTATAACCCCAGCATTTTGGGAGGCCAAAGCCAGAGGATTACTTGAGGCTAGGAGTTTGAGATCAGCCTGGGCAAAAGAGTAAAAGAAAAATTAAAAGATTAGCCAGGCATGGTGGCACATGCCTTTAGTTTTAGCTAATCTGAAGGCCAAGGCAGGAGGATAATTTGAGCCCAGGAGTTTGAGGTTACAATGAACTATGATCATGCCACTGCACTCCAACCTGAGAGACAGAGTGAGACCCAGTCTCTAAAAACAGGAAGGAAGGAAGGAAGGAAGGAAGGAAGGAAGGAAGGAAGGAAGGAAGGAAGGAAGGAAGGAAGGAAGGAAGGAATCGCCTGAGTCCAGGTAGTCAAGATGCAGTGAGCTGTGATTATGACACTGCACTCTAGCCTGGGTGACAGAGTGAGATCCTAACTCAAAAATAAATAAGTAAATACATAAATAAAAAACTTCTCAAAAACAGGCCTATATAAACTAATCGTGACTGCATTTGTATTATCGTGGGCAGAAGGTGGGGCAGAAGAGAGAAACAGAATAATTTCAAAGTACACATTTCTATATTGATTCATACTTGTTAAACAATTGAAAGTAATAACTGACAATATGGCAAGGTCATTGAAAGAAAGTTCTGTAAAACAGGAAAATCTGCAAGTGAAGTCACAAAATAATAGTGTAGAAATACATTTATTGACTTAGAAATATGTGTATACACTATCACATAAAAATAGCACATTAAACTATTTATTTGATAATAGTTCAATGTGTGTGTGATGGTTTGAGATAAAGCATACTTTTACTTAGATTTACATTTCTGTAGGATTTAAAGTACAGAAATTTTATTGAATAAAATGTTAGAAATATAAAATAATTCTGAACTGACTACAAATACAATGCACATATGTTCAACACTTTGTAAATACACTCACAGTATACGTTTTATGGGTAAAAACTAGACCACAACAATTTATCTGGCAGCTTTTCTGTGTGTGTGTCTGTGTATTTCTGTGTCAACTTTCAACAATTCATCATACACCAACTTGTGTGCTTTCTACTTGGTTCACATAGGTGCTGAGCTTCCAATCCTAGGGTTTGAAGGTTCCAGAATGGTCATAAACAAAGAAGAGTCACTGCCAGTGTGAGGAATATTCCGGAAAACTTCATTCTATACAATGGAATTCATGTACCTTTCTCATTATTGGCAGATTCTCTAACCTTTGCCAAGCCCTCTGGTTGATTTTCACTCTTGCAATTCTGACTTTTACTACCAGGCGGCACTGTTCTTCACCCCCCACCTCGGTCAGTGAAAAGAAACACTTTTTATACAGAAACAGAATATTTTCTTCAAAGTAGATTATGAAACAATAGGTTCACTATAATCCCAGCTCTCCTTGAAAAATTCATATGTGTATAAAAAGACTTAGAGGATATATACATTCAGATTTACATCCTTTCCTGCTTATTTCTGCATTAACTCATTAACTTATTAATGTGAATTGAGTGTCTACTGTGTGGCAAGTACTGTCAGTCCAATTCTAGATCTGTATCCCATATCCTCCCTTTCTTGATTTCTAGACCTACATAACTGGAAATGTCTATGGGGATCAAGATGAATGTTAGTGGCCACTCCATGGAATGGTAAGGTATGACATCAAACAGACACCGTTCTAGCAAGTTTAGTTCAAGCTTCCCCCTGAGTCTTGGAAAGCCAGAATAGATTGAGTGGAGTGATTGAGTGGAGATAAGTTGCTACGTTGGAAAACTGAGGCAACTTGTAAAAACAAATATTTGTTCTTTTACATAGTGCTAACAGGCTAGTACCTTCTCCTGGCAGGATCTCTCTAACAGGGCATGAAGGATGAAGTAACCTTCCTGCTGTGTGTTTGTTCTTATGGATGGGACCTAGAGGTTTTACTTTCTCCATTATTCCTTCTTTAGTTCAGAGTGGTAGATTTCAGACTGGTTTTGTATCTGCCTTAACCCTAGGAGGAGGGTCCTTCCCATTTAGTTATGTGAAAAGCCCAGCTGTGATAATGTGGAGTTTTTGCTTCATGTAAGGCTTTTTCTCCCAATTAAGGGGAACTTCCCATGCCTGGTACCTCTCTTCATTCAGGACTCATTTCAAATGCCACTTCTTAAGAAAGGGCTTCAGCCGGCCTCAGTGGCTCAGCCTGTAATCCCGCGCCTTTGGGAGGCTGAGGTGAGTAGATTGCCTGAGCCCCTGGGTTCAAGACCCAACTGGGCAGCGAGACCTCATATCTACAATAAATCAAAAAATCAGCCGGGCGTGGTAGCACGTGACTGTAATTCCCGCTACTTGGAAGGCTGAGGCGGAAGGATCGCCGCAGCCCAGCAGATCGAGGCTGCGGTGGCCGGGAGCGGCCACTGCACTCCAGTCTGGGTAACCGAGTGAGACTCCAACTCAAAAAAAAAAAAAAAAAGAAAAGAAAAGAAAAGAAAGGGCTTCACTGACAACACTATCTATAATGATCACTGTCCTGGTTATTTTCTACTGTATTTACATATTTATTTTCTTAAAAGCATTCATCCACTTATGAAACTGCCCTATTCATTCATTTGCTTATCTGCTTTTTTCCAGTTTCCCCAGATTAGAATGAAAACTCCATGGACTCTGCCTGTTTTGTTTCCTGTGCTTTATCCTTAGTTCCTAATTAAGTGCCTTACATATAAATCACTGACAAATGTTACTTAAATGAAGGAATTGTTACTTTTTTTTTTTTGAGTTGGAGTCTCACTCTGTCGCCCAGACTGGAGGGCAGTGGCCGCTCCCGGCCACCGCAGCCTCGACCTGCTGGGCTCCGGCGATCCTTCTGCCTCAGCCTTCCGAGTAGCCGGAATTACAGGCATGCGCTACCATGCCCGGCTGATTTTTAGATTTATTGTAGAGATGAGGTCTCACTGCCCAGGCGGGTCTCGAACCTGCGAACTCAGGCAATCCACTCACCTCAGCCTCCCAAAGGCGCGGGATTACAGGCTGAGTCACCGAACCCGGCTGAATTGCTACCTATTTTACACACTGGAGCTGATAAATATTTTAAGCAGATTAATAGAGTGGCAAAAAAATAACAAAAAATAAAAATGAAGCTGAGTGGCAGAAAAATTGACAACAAAATTAGATATAAAAGGGTTTAAAATTTTGAGACGTCTTTGCTGCAGATCAATAGCAGTGCTTTTCAAATTTGGATGAATATCAAAACAAATTGATAAAATTATTAAAAATATAGACACCTACCTTATCTTCCTGGTTTTGGCATAACATAGTTAGGGTAGGCCCTGGAATCTGCAGTTTTAACAAGCACATCATGATTTTGATATGCTCACCATTGCTCATCATCAGGAAAATGGAAATCAAAGCCACTACCTGTTAAGATAGTAACCATAACAATAATATTTTTGAAAAGAAAATAACAAGTGTTGGCAAGGTTGTGAAGAAACTGGGACACTTTTGGACTGTTGGTGGGAATATAAACTGATGCAGCCACTATATAAAACAGTATGGAGGTTCCTCAAAAACTTGAAAATAGAGTGATCATATAATCCAGAAATACCACTTCTGAGCATATATTCAAAAGAATTGAAAACACAGTCTCGAAGAGATATTTTCATGTCCATGTTCATTGCAAAATTATTCAAAGGTGAAAGCAATCTAAATATCCATCAACAGATACATAAGTAAAGAAAATGTGACAGCCAGGCTCGGTGGCTCAGCCTGTAATCCCGCGCCTTTGGGAGGCTGAGGTGAGTGGATTGCCTGAGCCCGCGGGTTCGAGACCCGACTGGGTAGCGAGACCTCATCTCTACAATAAATCAAAAAATCAACCGGGTGTAGTAGCGCATGCCTGTAATTCCGGCTACTCGGAAGGCTGAGGCGGAAGGATCACCAGAGCCCAGCAGGTCAAGGCTGCGGTGGCTGGGAACGGCCACTGCACTCCAGTCTGGGCGACAGAGTGAGACTCCAACTCAAAAAAAAAAAAAGAAAGAAAATGTGACATAGGTATATAATTCAGCTCTAAAAAAGAAAGAAATCCCGTCATTTACTATACTACGAATGAAACTTGAAGACATTATACTAAGTGAAATAAGCCTCTTACAAAAAGACAAATACTGGATGAGTTCACATATATGATGTATTTGCTTTTACAAACTTTTAGAAACAGAAAGGAGGATGACAATTACCAGGGGAATTTTTGTTAAATTGATATAGAATTTCAAAAGTTTATAAATGTCCAGAGATCTGTTGCACAAAAAGCACTATGGCACTGTACACTTAAAAATGTTTAAGCTAGTGAATTTTATTTTGTGTTTTTTCCACAAAAAAGTCAATAAGAAGAGACATTCCAATAATACATGGGCAAAAGATTTGAAAAAACACACTAAGAAAGAAGATATACAAATGACAAATAAGCACACAAAAGGATGCTCAACACCATTAGGTATCAGGGAAATGCAAATAAAAACTAAGAGATGATTCTATATCTCCTTGAGAATGACTAAAATTAAAAACTAACCATACCAAATGTTGGCAAGATTGTGGAGGATGGGGTGCTCATACCCTGCTGACGGGAATGAAAAACGGTATAAGCACTTTAGAAAACAATGTGGCAGTTTCTTTTTTCTTTTTTTTTTTGAGTTGGTGTCTCACTCTGTCACCCAGACTGGAGTGCAGTGGCCGCTCCCGGCCACCGCAGCCTCGACCTGCTGGGCTTCGGCGATCCTTCCGCCTCACCCTTCCGAGTAGCCGGAATTACAGGCATGTGCTACCACGCCCGGCTGATTTTTTGATTTATTGTAGGGATGAGGTCTCGCTCCCCAGGCGGGTCTCGAATCCGCGGGCTCAGGCAATCCGCTCACCTCAGCCTCCCAAAGGCGCGGGATTACAGGCTGAGCCACCGAGCCCGGCTGGCAGTTTCTTACAATGGTAATTTTATATCTGCCATATAATCCAGCCATTGCACTTCCATGTATTTACCATAGAAAAAGAAATCATATGTCCGTGGAAAGACTTATACACAAATCTTCTTAGCAGCTTTATTTATAAGAGCCACAAATTGGAAACAAGTCAAATTTCCCTCAACAGCTGAATAAATAAAACAAATTGTAAAGTATCCATTTCTAGAATATGATTCAACCATAAAAATAATGAAATTTTGATACATGCAACAATATTGATGAATTTAAAATTAAATAGGCTGAATGAAAAAGCCAAGGCAATACAAAATATAACCTCTATGATTCCACTTAAATGAAATTTTAGGAAATGAAAAATAATCTATAGTAACAAGTTCAGTGGTTGCCTAAGGAAGGGACAGGGAGGGAGAATGATGGGAACCTATGAGTATAGAAGAGAAACTTATATCCTGGGAAAAGAATTATAATGCTATTTAATAATGTCTGGTTGTTTTGAATAACATGGTTAAGTATTATTATTGTTATGAAACAGAGAAAAAACTATGATAATTATTAGTAGTAGTCATTAGTCATCGTTTCTCAATCTCTTGGCCAAGATCAAGTGTCATTAGCCACATATGGCTATTACAATTTAATTTTGTTAAATTTAAATAAAATTAAAAATTCAGTTACTCCAGCAATAGAGGAGTAGTGAGGATGTCAGTTACTAAATGTCAGTTACTAAATTCTTGTAACTGACATTTTAAGCTAAAGTTTGCAAAATTTCTGGCATTAAAAGATTATTATAAAATGGGGCCGAGTGTGGTGGCTCATGCCTGCTATCCCAGCACTTTGGGAGGCCAAGAGAATTGCCTGAGCCCAGGAGTTCGAGACTAGCCTGGGCAACTTGGTGAGAATTCATCTCTAAAATAAATAAATAAGTACATTAGTCAGGCATAGTGGTGCATGCTTGTAGTTCCAGCTATTTGGAAGGCTGAAGCAGAAGGATCACCTGAGCCCAGCAGGTCAAGGCTGCAGTGACCGTAATCATGCCACTGCACTCCAGCCTGGGCAACAGAGTGAGACTCTAACTCAAAAAAACAAAACAGAACAAAATTATTGTAAAATGGATATAAAACATGGTTACCAAGGAAGAATCCATATTGCCATCTCAAATTGCTAGGAAGACATTCTAAGCAACTGCATATTTCTGCGTTTATCTGAGAGAAATATGTGAGTTGTTCAATAATATTTGTACCATGAGAACAATTGCAAATGCATACTAAAGTTCAAGTTCCTCAAGCTGGACAGTTTCCTGCTTCCACCAAAAGTATATCTCTAAGATGGGTCTCAAGAGCTACTCCAAAACACATAGCTGCTGATGGAATTAAATCGTACCTGCTAAAGTTGTTCTCCAACAGGAAGTTCAAAGTAGCTAGTTTACTTTTAGACTAACTTGTGAATCAAGAGGAGCTATTCCACAACATGCTTCTGTTGAAATCTATGAACTCACTAGAGCCAGGCATTATATCCCACAAGAGAGGGAAGCTCTGGGGATCTCCTGAGGACTGCAACCTTTCAAATCTGAACTAGAAGCTTCAACAGCCACTACCACCTAGATCCTGTTTCCTTCAGACACCTATTCTGAGTTTAGCCATCTGCATGAAGAGCTACACAGGAAGAAATAGCATCCAGCAATCACTATGCTTTATTGAAGCAATTATGTGCCTGGCACCATGCTGGTGATCATAACAACAGAAAGTACCAGAGCTTTCTCACCAAGGCCCTTTCTTCTCCCTTCCTTGTCTATCCTCTAACAACAAATTTGAAAAGGAAAAAAAAAGTGGGTTGAAAAGGAAGAGCTTCTCTCCAGGCCACGTTCTTTATTAGAAAGTCGGCACGGTTGCCATGATGAAGGCAAGTTTCTATGGCAACCACAATGCGCAGGCTGTTCCCACGGACAGGAAATGCCTCCAAACAGCCCTCTCTCCCCTTGCCTTTATCTGAAAGCAGAACACCGGGGCTCCTCAGGCCAGCACCAGAGAAAGCTTACTAACTGCAACAACTCACCTTGGACTAGAGTGAATTATAGAACTTTGCCCAGGTTTTGTGAGACAAAGTGTGTGTCCATGTTATCAGGAATTGTATTTGCTTTAAAAGTACCAGAGTGGGAGTATTATCAGTACACAGAGACCCAGGGAGGTATCCTAGCATTCTTGCAGATAAGCTAGCCAGAGAACCTGCACTTCCTATAGAGTTACACAAGGAGGCCCATCTTGTGTAGTTGTCTCTTCTCCTGTGACATTAAAATTGATCACTGTGTTCAAGTGTTGTTAGTCTGATCCAACCATTATAAAATCTCCCATGTGCTTTTTTTCACTTCATGTTTTTGCGTTCTCTGACGATGGTTGCCAGAACTGAATTTCATTGAAGTTTGCGAAAGAGTGATGTTCTAATTCCATACTTTTTTCTTTATTTAGTAGCAGCAATTTTTTTAAATAAAATAAACTTTCTTTAAACAAATATGGTAACTCCCTTGGGTCCCCTCCCACTGTGGGAGCTTTTCTGTCCTCTCAATAAATCCTCCTTTCTAAAAAACAAACAAACAAATATTAGATTATGCTGAGAATGGTGTGCACGTGAAGGGTAGGATGAATACTTAATTATTTTGCAGCATTTCTACTTTTCAAAATAATGAGCTATTTTCCTAGAAGCCTGCATAGGTGAACAGTTAGTTTGTTTTGTTTTTCTTTTAGAATGTCATTAGACGTTTATATATTTGTTGTGCTGTAATCCATTGCGGTTATTTTTGTGTGTATGTTTGAATTATTTTCTGCTTGGCCAGGAGGGCCCCCTTTATGTTGGTTTCTGAGTCTTTTCAACTTGTTTTCTGGTATGATAGTTTGACCCAGACTCATCTGTAACAAACCTTTCCTTGGACCTGTAATCATCCATTTCTCCAAGGAAGTTTGGTTCTTTTTAGTGGGATATGATTTTAGAGGAATCAGTATGGGTACCAGGGTTTTTCATTCCTGCTGGGTTGATAATTCCTTCTTACCTATGCAGTGCATGGAGACAGTAAATAGGTATTATATTTTAAGAGACTATTAGTCATCAGTCCCCATTCTCACTACTTCTCTATTCCTGGAGTAACTGGATTTTTAATTTTATTTAAAGTTAGCAAATTTAAATTTTAATATCTATATTGTCTAAAGACACTTGATCCTGGTCAAGAGACTGAGAAGCAATGGTTAATGACTACTGTATTGGAAAGCAGCAACTCTACACATTTTCTAAATCTTGCTTTTTTTCAGTTGACAAAATATTTTAGAAATTACTCCACAACATTACAGAGAGTTAAACTTTATTGCTTTTTATAGCTACATAGTGCAGTACTCTCTGATGTAGTTGTACTTTAGATTATTCAACCATCCTCCTACTGATGGACTTTAGTTTTGTTTCTACTTTTCTGCTGTAACAAATTGTTCTGCCAGAAATGGCCTTGTGCTTACTTATGCCTTTTTGTCTTTTCGCATTGTACCTTTGGAATAGATCCTTGGAAGAGAGACATTTGGTTTCAAGAGTAAATGCCTACATATTTTTACCAGATAGCATCAAATTCCCTATATAGGCGTTGTTCTAGTAGGCCAGCTACTGTTTGATGGTGAGGAACATGGTAAGACTGGTGAATTTCATGAGCATATGCCCCTTGCTCATTTTCCATGAAATGAACTCCTTGATCAGAAGCAATGTTGTATGTAATACTATGACATTGGTTAAAGCAAAAGCACTACATGCAAAGAAGATCTGAAAGAAACATTTATTACCTACTGTCTTTGAGGGCTGCTACCTGTGAGGTTACATCTACATAACAAGATTACCCTTACTAGCCAGGCCTCCTCTTCTCCCTCTCCCATAACCTGTTTTGCCACCATGATCTGTTTTGTCGGGATCCAAACCTCCATTCTATAACCTCAAGATGCTATATAAGCTTCTATAACCCATTGCGAGGGAGGGACGGTTATGGTAATCACTTTGTGCTTCCTTCCCTGCACATTAATAAATGTGTATGTCATTGCTGCTATTAATCTGCCTTTTGTTAGTTGATTTTTCAGTGATCTTTTAGAGGATGAACGGGAAGTTTTTTCTTGGCCTCTATGGAGTCTTCTTACCCAGAAATATTATTTGTCTATTTGTTTAAGTCTAGTTTTGTGTTTTATATTGGTGATAGACACTGGTTCTTGAATTTATTTTCAATTGTTTTAGTCTGATTGTGCTACTATAACAAACTACCTGAAACCGGATAATTTATTTTTATTTTTAATTTTTCTAGATTGGAAAATATAGTTTATTTAGAAAATAAATCAGAGAGAGAGAGAGAATAGAGAAGAGATTCATCTCCCTAAGACAGGGGAGGAACCAAAGTTAGAAACATGGTAACTATAGCTCAAAGAGCCATGTGGCCAGACCACAGTTTAGCAAAGCATTAGCCAGATAATTTATAAATATTAGAAATTTATTTCTCATGGTTCTGTAAACTAGAAATCCAAAATCAAGGTACTAGCATGTTTAGCATCTACTAAAAGCCCAGTTTCTGTGCTTCAAAGATGGTGCCTTGTTGCTGCACTCTTTGGAGGAGAGGAACACTGTGTCCTCACATGGCAGAAAGTAGAAGGGCAAGAGAGGTAAGGGCTTTAAACTTATTCGTGAGAGAAGACTCTATGGCCTAATCACCCCTTGAGCACCTCTCACTATTATCATATTGACCATTAAGTTTCAACATCTGAATTTTGTAGGGTACACATTCAAACCATAGCACTGGTCTTTTTTCCTCTCTTCCATTGTGTCTTCTAATTGTGTGTGGGATTTTTGCTTGTTTGGGGGTTGGGGGGGGTTGGTTGTACATGTGAAAGGAAAGCTATCGATTCGGGATGTTGGTAGTGTAACTTGCTACTTTACTGAGTTCCCTTTTTGGTTGTTGTAATTTTTTGTTGTTTATCGAATTTTCCAATGTATAACTATATCACCAATAAATACAGAGAGATTTTTCTCCCACATCTTTTGCTTTTAATTGCAAGATTTTCCATATTCATTTTATAATAATTCCCACACAATATCAAACATCAGGAATGAGAAGTAGGAAGTTTTTCTTAAATTTGCCTTTAGCAGGAATGCTTCCCAGTATTTCCCCATTAAGTAAGAGGCTAGCTTTTTGGCTGAGATGTGTATATATGGTCCAGATGCTAAGAAGTTATCCACCTATCCTCTGTTTTACTGAGATTTCTGAAAATATAAATGAGTTGATGTTTACAAATACCTTTTTTATATAGAGAGATAATCATATAACTTTCTCCTTCATCCTATTAGTACATTATATTATATAAATGACTTTCCTCATATTGAAACACCTCTGTATTCTTAGAATAAGTTCCACAATGCCATGATCTATTTTTGTGTGTTACATTATGCTTATTAATATTTTATTCAAAGGAATTCCTTCATATTCTTATATGAGATTGGTCTGTAATTTTCATTTGTGGTGTAATTTTGGTAGGTTTTAAAATCAATTATGTACTTGTTTCATCATATGGATTTGAAAATTTTCATCTTTTCTATCCCTTTGGAATAGTTTAAGTAGCTTTGAGATTATTTTACCTTTAAGCATGTGTTAGAAATATCTGGAAAGATCTTTCCTTGATGCTTTCTTTACAGGAGAGCTCTTTAACCAATTTCTCTATTTCTTCTAAGTAACTGAATGGTTTAGACTTTATATCTCTACTCAATCAATTTTGGTAAGACTAATTTTTCTAGAAATGCATTCATTTAATTTCTTTTCAAATGTATTTGAGTAAGTTGTACAAATTATTTACCTAAGTGTCTTAAAAATTTCCTTTGTTTGGATAACTATTTCTCCCATGTCACTTAAATTTTTTTTGTTTTTTCCTGTGTTTTATTAATGAATTTACTCAGTGATTTGTTCATTATCTGATTCCCCCTGAAATAAACCTGCTTTTATATTTGCATATAAGTTCAACTCTAGTTTTGTTTTCTAACTGATTTATTTCTACTGTTACCATTGTGACTAAATGAATGGGCTTGCTACCGAACATGCACTATGATACTGGCTTTTGAGAAAAGAAAGGCCTCGTTGCAAGGCTGACCTAGAAGGAGATAGGAGGTGTGGCTCAAATCTGTCTCCCCTATTTGGAGTCTGGGGGAAGTTTTTAGGTGAAGGAAAGCAAGGAAATGGATTTAGGAATGTAAATTTGATCATTTACAGTAAGGTATGTAGAGTCAGATTTTAGCCCCAAATCTTCCTAGCCAATGACCCCTTGCTTCTGAAAGGGTTCTGGTGTTCAAGTTTCGGTCATTAACTGCGTGGAGGGAGTCAACGTTCGCCTGAGGTCAAAGTTTTTTCTATTGCACGTGCCCAGGCTACATGTCTTGAAGTTTTGGCTCTGTTATAATTACAGTTAACTTGACTGTCTGTTATCGACAGGGTAGGGTCAGTTTGAGATGGTCCCGCAGTTACACAATCAACAGTTTCTTTCCTTTTGCATTTTTTTAGTTTATGTTGTGTTTTTTCTTTGCCTTTGAAAATTAAAATGATTAATTCATTTCAAAATTTTTATTGATTTGAGTAATACTATACAATTTCCTCTGACAACTTCTCTAGCTGTGGATTCTATGTTTTATTTTCATTATTGTTTTTCTCATCAAATTCTATTATTTTAATTTGTATTTTTATTTTGACCCAAGATTCGTTTAACAACTTCAGCTACAGTCAATTTTCATTATTGTTCCATGTTCACCTGAAAAGGCAATATATCGTCTAATATCAGACCTCAGAGTTCAGTATGTCTATCTACTGCCTTGGATTATATGGTTTAGGGCTTCTCTACACTTAGAGAAATGGTAAATTTTTTATCCTCTTAAATGTTCTTGTTTTCAGACAAATGTGTTAGAATCCTTTATTAATAGTGCTTCTTTCTATTTATACTTGGATTTCTTAAGGTTTTTACGCTTTTAACATTTTTACTGTGTGACTAAGTATATAAATATTAATTACCCACAAATTTTTCTTTTGAATTTAAGCCTTTAGCATTATCAAGTGTGGAGCTTTGTTAAGGGGGCTTTTTACAATTCATTTTTGTATCAGATCTACTTTCTTACATATCAAGATTGTAACCCTTGTTTAATTTTTATTTGTAATTTCCTGGTATATGTTTGCCTATTTAAAAATTTTTGACATAACTGAATGCCTTTGTTTTGGGTATATTTCTTGAAAAAAATTTTGAATTTTGCTTAATTAAGCAATCTAAAAATATTTTCTTGTAATAGGTGTTACACCAATTTATATTTTTATAGGATTAATGTATTTAGAATTTAGGCTTACTTCTATTGCATTCTTAATATACACATACAAATATATGCATAATTTTGCTAGGTTGTTTTATTCACTCTCTTTTTTTGTTGGTTCTTAGAACAGTTATTGTTTTTGTCTTGTAGTTATCTTTATACCAATTTCTTAACTATCTTACTTAATATCCTTGATGGAAAAAATGTTGTATTAATGAATAGAAAGATGTGAAAACAATACCAACACAAAAGTCACATAAAAAGCAGTGCACATATTCATTACTTTCAAAAATAGACCAAATTACTATAATAAAAAAATGTACATTAATATCCTGGACTATTACTTTGAATATAAAAGGAAAGTTGATGAAAAATATATATAAAGTGTTCTCAATTTTTCAAAAGAATATACATTTGTGAATATGTTTTTTATTATTTCATATACATTTATATTTGTGTGTGCCATGTGTGTATACCTCTCTATATATGCATATATATATAACTTTTTTCCTTTCCTTTTTGGGGGGGGTTCTCACTCTGTCACCCAGGCTGGAGTGTGGTGGCATGATCATGTTTCATTGTAGCCTCTAACTCCTGGGCTCAAGTAATCCTCCCACCACAGCCACCCAAGTAACTGGAACAATAGGTGCATATCACCATGCCTGAATAATTTTTTTGACTTTTTGTAAAGACAAGTTCTCACAATGTTGCCTAAGCTGCTCTTGAACTTCTGGACTCAAGTAATCCTCCTGCCTCAGCCTCCCAAAGTACTGGAATTATAAATGTGAACCTCCGTGCCTGGCTTACTTTCCATTTTTACGTTGTAATAACAGCCTCCCATTGAACTTCAGAAAAGAGTCAGTGCAGAACAATAAAGTAGAAAGATGGGTCTGCTGTACAACAGACTGAAATCAGGAGACCTGAATCTCAAATACCAAATCTGTTTTTGTGTACCATTGGTAGTTACTTCCCCTGTGCTGACCTCAGTCCTCACACAGAAAAAGACTATATATCCCAGTGACTATGGAAGTGGGTTGTAGAGTTAGATAATGTGGGGTGTAAATTTGGGTCCTTTTTTTTTTTGAGTAGGAGTGTCACTCTGTCGCCCAGGCTGGAGTGCAGTGGTTTGCTCACAATCACCAGCTTCGACCTGCTGGGCTCAGGTGATCCTTCCACCTCAGCCTTCCAAGTAACTGGACCCACAGGTACGTGCCACCATGCCTGGCTAATTTTTTTATTTATTGTAGAGATGAGGTCTTGCTAAGTTGTCCAGGCTGGCCTCGAACCCTTGGACTCGGGCAAACCTTTCACTTCCACCTCTCAAAGTGCTGGGATGACCGGTGTGAGCCACCATGACCAGCCTAAACTTGGGCACATTTAGTGACTAGTTTCATTAACATTAGCCAGTATTGACCCTCTAGATATGTAAAACCCATATGTAATGTATATAACTGTAAAAGTATGGAGAGATTATAATGGGAGAAAATTGACAAACATGATACATTTTTAAAATTAATGAGCTGTGGGGTTGTTAATTAATTATTTATTTATCTCTGGACTTGACTGTTTTTCATTTTCTAAATTAGTATGGGTCATTTTATTTATTTATTTATTTTTTTTTTTGAGTTGGAGTCTCACTCTGTCACTCAGACTGGAGGGCAGTGACACACTCCCAGCCACCACAGTCTCGACCTGCTGGGCTCCAGCGATCTTTCCGCCTCAGCCTTCCAAGTAGCTGGAACTATAGGCGTGCACTACCACGCCTGGCTAATTTTTGATTTACTGTAGAGATGGGAGTCTCGACAAGTTGCCCGGGTGAGTCTCGAACCCACGGGCTCAGGCAATCCACTCACCTCGGCCTCCCAAAGTGCTGGGATTACAGGCTGAGCCACCAAGTCCAACCAGTATGGGTCGTTTTAAATGTTACTTATTATAACTCATTTGAAACATATAAAAAGTTATAGAAAAACTAATGATGGACTTAGAATCTATAATACTGAGTGATCTGTCTCAGACACAAAGAACTGAGGACCACATGTTCTCACTCATAAGCGGACCTCGAACAATTATAATACTATAAGAAAGGGATTGGCAGCAGTGAGAAACTGCCTGGGGTGGGCGGGGCGGAGGAGAGGCGGGGGGGGGGGGGGGGAGGGGAGCGCACAGGATTGACAGTAGTGGGAAATTGCCAGGGGAGGGGGAGGGCACATCTCATCAACAAGGGTACCTGTATAGTGAACATCTGTATATCTAAGCCTGAATTGTACCCCACATCTTTAAAATAAAAAAATTTGTAAGAAATAAAAACTAATTTTAATGTTTCTATAGCAAAGCAAAATACCCCAAGTAGCCAATACAATACTGAAGGGGGGGCACACCTCATCAACAAGGGTACCTGCATAATGAACATTTGGATACCTAACCCTGAATTGTATCCCACATCTTTAAAATTAAAAATTAAAAAAAATACTAAAGGAGATGAATAGTCGGAGAACCAGTGCTTGCCAGAATTCAAGACATGATTAGTATCTACAGTAATCACTACAGTGTGGTATTGGTGAAAGAATAGACAGTCCAGAAATTGTCGCATTTAAATATAGTCAACCAATCTTTGATAAAGGAGAAAAGACAATTCAACGGGAAATGATAGTCTCTTCAATAGATGATGCTGGAATACTGGGTATCCACATACAAATAATAAAAAATGAATCTAGACAAAGACTTGGACATTTTTCATAAAAATTAACTTTAAATGGATCATAAACCTAAATGTAAAATGCAAAACTATAAAACTCCTAGAAGATAGTCAGGCGCAGTGGTTCATGTCTGTAATGCCAGCACTTTAGGAAGCGGAGGCAAGAAAATTTCCTGAACCCAGGAGTTCGAGACCTGCTTGAACATCTTGGCAAGACCTCATCTCTACAATAAATCAAAAAATTAGCTGGGCGTGGTGGCATGTGCCTGTGGTTCCAGCTACTTGGAAGGCTGAGGTGGATGGATTGTTGGAGCCCAGCAGGTTGAGGCTGTGGTGGCCGTGCACATGCCATTGCATTCTAGCCTGGTTGACAGTGAGACTCTGATTAAAAAAACAAAAACAAAAACAAAAACACCTTCTAGAAGATAACAGAGTAGAAACTCCAGATGACTTTGAATTTGTCAACAACTTTTAAAATATAGCATCAAATGAATAATCTGTGAATGAAAAATGATAAATTGGACTTTGTTAATATTAAAAACTTCTATTCTGAGCTGGGTGCAGTGGTTCATGCTTGTAAACTCGGGACTTTGGGAGGCTGAGATGAGAGGATTGCCTGAGCTCAGGAGTTCATGAGCAGCCTGGAAAGCATGGTGAGACCTTGTCTCCTCAATAGATCAAAAAAATTAGCTCGGCGTGGTGGCATGTGCCTATAGTCCCAGTTACTAGGAAGGCTGAGGTGGAAGGATTGCATGAGCCCAGCAGGATGAGGCTGCAGTAGCCATGATTGTGCCACTGCACTCTGGGTGACAGAGTGAGACTCCAATTAAAAAAACAAAACAAAAAATCAACAACGAAAAAAGTTTCTGTTCTGCAAAAGACATTGTTAAGAGAATGAAAAGAAAAAAAAAACAGACTAGGAGAAAATATTTGTAAAACTCCTATCTGATAAAGAGCTGATGTCCAAAATATACAAAGAACTCATAAACTTCAACAATAAGAAAACAACCCAATTTAAAAATGGACAAAGGGGCTTAAATAAATGCTTCTTGGTATGTACCCAAACAAACTGAAAAAAATCTTATGTCTATAAAAAAAGTCACATAAATATTCATAGCAGCTTCATTCATAATTGCCAAAACTTGGAAGCAACAAATATATCTTTTAATAGATAAATGTATAAATAAACTATGATACATCCACACAATGGAATGTTATTCAGTGATAAAAAGAAATGAGTTATCATCCATGAAAAGACATACAGTAACCTAAGAAGCATGTTGCTAAATGAAAAAGTCGATCTGGAAAGGCTATGTGATACCAACTATATAACTTTCTAGAAAAGCAAAATATGGAAACTATAAAAAGACCAGCAGCTACCAGTGTAGGGGAGAAGAAACTTTTCCTCTACTCTCTTAAGTTTTGTGACTGGGGTCTGTGAATTAAACTTACAAAAGACAGATTAACAGAAAAAAGGGCACACATTTTTATTGGTGTATTTACTTCACAGAAAGAAAGCGGAAACCTAGATAAGTAATTCTACTCAGGGGTTTAGATATCATTTTAATAAAGAATGATAAATTGTGGAGAAGTAACTAGACAAAGGAAATGGGAATTTTGGCTTCTTGGGGTGGTAAATTGTGGGAATATAACTAGAAAATGTATGGTAGATAAGGACGGTTTAGTAAGATTTGTTAAGCAGACTGAAGTAATCTTTTTGATAGGAGCCATCTCTGGATTCTTTCTCCTCTTTCTGGAATGAGAGAGGGGTACACACTTACAAATGAAAATTTATGTCACCTTTACAAAGGGAATTTATGCCCTTCCTTTGGGTAGATAAGGAAAGGCAAAAAGTTGCTCCTGTACCTGCTGTTTCTCACTTGCTTTTAGCTCACCATAATCCTTATGCCAATATGATTTATTTTGGGGTAGTAATTTCTAATCCCCTTCACCAGGAGTTCAGGGGGAGAGGGAGGAATGAGTAGGTGGAGCATAGAGGATTTTCAGGGCAGTATATCTATTCTGTATGATACAATATGTTGAACACATGTCATTACACATTTGTAAATGTCCACAGAATGCACACTATAAAGAATGAACTCTACTGCAAACCATGGACCTTAGTTAATAATAATGTATCAACATTGGTTCATCAATTGTCCATAGTGTCCAAAGTGTACCATACTGAGACAGAATGTGAATATTAGGGGAAACTGTGCTGAGGAAAAGGGATATATGGGAATTCTGTACTTTCTAATCAATTTTTCTGTAAGATTAAATCTCTAAAAATAAGATTTATTAGTCTTAAATATAAAATAGAAATTGTAAAGGTACAGAGATAATATAACAGACTTCTATGCACCCACATTAAGAAATGAAACATTACTTATGTAGTTGAAACTCACTTTGAAGTCTTCTCTGTTTATATTAGCCTCTTTCCTACCCAGAAGTAACCACTATCTCGAATTTGGATTTTTCATTTTTGAAGCCTTTCTTTATATTTTTATTACATATCTCTGTCATCTATCTGTCTCATTAAAGTAAAACATAGTATTATTGTCTGATGGTGAGGAAGAAGTAAGAAACATAGGAAGAAAGCCAGGCTCGGTGGCTCAGCCTGTGATCTTGTGCTTTGGGAGGCTGAGGTGAATGGATTACCTGAGCCCATGGGTTCGAGACCCGCCTGGGCAACTTGGCGAGACATCATCTCTACAATAAATCCAAAAATTAGCCGGGCGTGGTAGCGCGCGCCTGTAGTTCCAGCTACTTGGAAGGCTGAGGCGGAAGGATCGCCGGAGCCCAGCAGGTCGAGGCTGCGGTGGCCGGGAGCGGCCAGTGTACTCCAGTCTGGGTGACAGAGTGAGACTCCAACTAAAAAAAAAAAGAAAAGAAAAGAAACATAGGAAGAACAAATACATTTCAACATCTAAAAATTGTGATTTATAATATATGCCTAAAAAATTGTTACCTATAATGTACACCTCCCTTGACATGTATATTCTCTTTTAGCACTTCTGAAGTGGACTCACTCATTTTCTCAGTTGATATGCTGTAGGGAATACTAACAGAATCAGCAGACACTATTTTGAGGCAAATTTAAAAATCTGATGTGTTCAAAGTCTTAGCGTTTTCCTGGTGTCAGCTACCTCAAAACAATAGTTCAGTGTATTTTGAACTTGAAACATCTTTTAATTTTTCAAGGCCAAATTTTCTGTCTTTTATTCACACTGTAACTCTTCCAGGCCTGTCCTGTACATCCAGAACCTAATATGGACCATGCTGGTGAAAGAGAACAGTGATTGTAGGGAGTTAGTTTTAATGTGTCCAGACTGGCACCCACATCCCATTTTGAACTTAAATTGAGTTTATACTACAAGTGCTGGACACTTCCTTTCCTATAATATATTTTTTTATTGTACAGGGAAGGCACTTCAAAGGTGTTTTAATTTGCACCTGTGATTGTTCCTGGGGTCCTGGGCTGAAGAAGACTGGGACTCAACTTCTTCCCTGAATGAATTCTGTGTCAGGATTCTCTCCCTCTGAAAGCTGTGGTGCTGAATGCTGGGTGGTTTCATGCAGTCCTTTCCCTTCCCTCTCCTGTGACAGTCACTGCTTGACTAACTAGGTGGGTAAACAGAGAAGCCCGCTGTCAATTCAAGGGGCTTCATTTGGGAGAGTGCAGAGAGAAGCATGTTGTGAAATCACTTTTATTTCATAACTTCACTAAAATGTTGGAAAGAGGAAATGTCATTTAACTGTTGAATGTAAGGTTCATTTGAGAGTTGTGCTTGCCCTTCCCCTGGGCATCTGTAATTTTTCTTCAGCTGCCCAAATTGGAACTTTTATGTAAAGAGAGTCACACATTAGTTCTGGGACTACCATAGTACCTCATTCCCTTGGTTTAGGGATGTTTCCTATTCTGATGTTGAGTCACTTTCCTATGGGCAGGGCTGGGAATATTTTGTTATTCATATTATTATTCTTTACTTCCCCAACCAAGACATTTTTGTTGTATATATAACTGAAAAATGCAGGATAGGAAAAAAATCATTAGAAACCCTTAAAAGTCTACTAATCATGGATAAGTTCTATTAACAGTTGTGTGTATATTTGTTTTTAGACATTTTACCGTGAAGTATAACCATGCATGTTTATGAATGACAAAGAGATGATATTCTAATTACAGTTTTGCAAATTGCTGTTTTTCCCAAGAAACATTATATTATAAAAGTCAATACACACCAATCAATATAGGTTCACATAATCATAAAAATGTCAGTAGAAACACTAATGGTCAATTCAGGTATGAAAATAATGATATAAATGGTTAGTACATATTTATTGTGGCTTTCTTAGTGTCCAACAGAGCTAAATCTGTACTTACTCATTTAATTCTCACTATGACCTTTGAAGAGGAGCTATTGTTGCCCGACTTTAAACATGAGGTAACTGAGGCACAGTGAGGGCGAGGCTAGCAAGTGGTGAGACTTTGAACACAAGCCGTGTGGCTCCCGAGTCCCTACAACTAACCAGCATGTGCTACTGACTCTCAAATGATAAGACCAACCTTTCTGTTCATCAGCACACAGCACAACAAAACAAATTAAAGTCCCGTGTTTTTTCTCAGTTAACTAATATTAAAATATTAATAGTAATTGGTGTGGCTTTAAACTTAGAGGAAATATGCCTAGAAATACTGTGGAAAGTACTCCTCCAACATCTTGTCTCTCTTGCTATACCTCAGGAATGTTCCTGTTCTGAAGTGAATGGCTTTTCTGTGATAGGGGCAGAGAATGTATATGTTTCTCCCTTCTTTCCACATTTCACCTCCTTGTTCCCTCTCTTCATCTAAAACATAAGGAGGTGGTTAAGAGTTGTGCTTATGCCTGTTACCTGCAGGATAGATGGGAGGGTGGATGGATGAATGGATGAATGGAAGATGTGTTATACATGTGCTGGTAATTCACGGTATTTTATCTCTCAGCACAGAGCTCTTACACAGGTGACTGATCCCATGGAGTCGGGTGGCCGAGAGGATGCAGCTTCTCAGGACTCCGCAACTAACAGCAGCTAGAGGGGAGAATTCAGCTTCCATTTTCAGAAGCAGATTTAGACAGACCACCAAACCTTACGACCTGGAAGGATTCACCCCTACCTGAGAAGGGGAGGTCACAGTCAGGTTTGCTTTCCATCAAGAGGTCAAGATTACCAGCTGCTCAGAAGCGTGTTGTGGTCCAGCTTTTGTGTCATGTCCTTCAGAGAGACTACAGAAAGTATGGATCTAGCTCTGCTCTAAACTTGAATTCAGCATATACTACAGAGAGACATTTTTAATCCCCGTCCAAACACACTGTCACCAGGAGACACACACACACACACACACACACACAAACACACGCACACACCCTGGAGCCTACATGCCACCAGTAGCACTAGGAGAACTTGCAGGCTCATGTGCCCCTAGTCCATTGTTAGGCTGCATATGAAACTGGACCCTTTTGCAATAAGAAAAGTAACAGTGATGATTAATAGACTATATTTCATATTAGAAACTTTTTTAAAAAAATAACCTTGATATATAGTTAAGTATATTGGCAATTAGATAATTTTCATCAATCATGTTGACAACATTAAAAAGAAA
Source organism: Cephalopachus bancanus (assembly GCA_027257055.1). Taxonomy (NCBI): domain Eukaryota; kingdom Metazoa; phylum Chordata; class Mammalia; order Primates; family Tarsiidae; genus Cephalopachus; species Cephalopachus bancanus. Next base: position 187,886 of record JAPVLO010001043.1, on the reverse strand, counting down.
CTGTTGACCAGGCTCGGTGGCTCAGCCTGTAATCCCAGCACTTTGGGAGGCTGAGGTGAGTGGAATGCCTGAGCCCGCGGGTTCAAGACCAGCCTGGGCAACCTGGCGAGACCTCGTCTCTACAATAAAAAAAATAGCTGGGTTTGGTACTGCGCGCCTGTAGTTCTGGCTACTCGGAAGGCTGAGGCTGAAGGATCGCTGGAGCCCAGCAGGTCGACACTGGGGTGGCCGTGAGTGTGCATGCCACTGCACTCCAGCCTGGGCACAGGAGTGAGACTCCAACTCAAAAAAAAAAAAAAAAAAAAAAAAAACTGTTGAGGATTTTCAGTGTGTGTGTTCATGTAGGAAGGCCTGAACTGTCTGATATCACTGGTGAGAATGTTAATTAGTATAACTTTTTTACAAATGTTTTTCAATATCTATTAAAGAGTTTATACTCCTCAAATCTTTATGTACCAGGGCTTGTTCCTCACTTGTCAACGTCCCAAAATCAAGTTTTCCATGTGGTTACTCATGTCTCAAGCATCTTGTTGATGGAGAAAGTACATCAGTCAGATGTCCATAGTATTCCATTTTAATATTGGTTTAGTTTTTCTTCAGGTTTGCTCCTTCCTGCGACCATCTAAAATTCAGTGACCATTAACATTTTTAATAAAGTACACAAATTACTCAACATATACTCATGTAGATTCCTAGTCTCAAAGCCAAACATAATAGATATTGGTTATAATATGATATAACATAATATATAATATCAGATATAAAAACAAGTATTGGTTGTTCTGACTTTTAAAAAAAGGTTTGGAAGGTGAAACAGCATTGTATCCATTCTAAACTCTGATATTTGTCACTAAAAAACAATTTCCAATTCTATGTACAGCAAGGCACATTTTCACAGTTCATGCAGATAAGGCAAAAGAAGAATAATGCTTTCATTGCTTAAAAATAAATATAAGATTATGTGGGAAAGCTGAGACGGAAGTATCACCTGAGCCCAGCAGGTGGAGGCTGCGGTGGCCGTGAATGTGTCATTGCACTCCAGCCTGGGTGACAGAGTGAGACTCCAACTAAAAAAAAAAAGAAAAACAGAAAAAATCCAGAACTTTAAAGATAGAAGCCTCACTGTGGAGTTTTTGAAGCACAAATTATCCAATCATTTAGTGTCCTTTAAGCTACACAGAATTAGGGATTACCCCTAATAAGACAGCCTTATAAATAAAAGCAAGAACAAAACTGAGCAAACATGTACACATACTCACCACAAACAAACCAGGTACATACATATACACACACAAATAAACAAAAGAATCACCCGTGGAATATGACAAAAGAAACAAACTCTATGGTTTGGGCTCAAGCATATTACAATACTAAATAAGCAAACAGCAAATCCAGCAGTAACAGCATTCACTGGGAGAAATCAAAAGTCAGAGTAGCAAATGCCTATTATCTAAAATGTCTAGTTTTCAACAAAATATTACGAGATCTACAAAATAAAAATAGGTGACTATATTAGCCAGTTAGGGCTGCCATAACAAAATGCCATAGACTGGATGGCTGAAATAATAGACATTCATTTTCTCACAGTTATAGAAGATGGAAGTCCAAGATGAGGGTACCAGCATAGCTATTTTCTGGTGAGGTCTGTCTTCTTCCTGACTAGTAGGTGGCTACCGTTTTTTGCTGTGTGCTCCCATGACATTTTTCTTTTTACAGACACTAATTCCGTCATGAAGGTCCCATGCTCATGATCTCACCTAACCCTAATTACCTCACAATTTCTTATCTTCAAATGTCGTCACATTAGGGGTTAAGGCTTCAACATGTGAATTTTGAAGGAACATAAGCATTCATAAGTTAAGAAAAATTGTCTTTGAGTGTCATAGTGTTTCAGCAGCTTATAGAGCTGTTCAACATCATGCCTCTGAGCAGACTCAAATCCAATTCCCCATACTGGAAAGACAAGAGTATTTTTAAACTCATCAGTGAGTTCAGTGATATATCACACCACAGAAGCAAGATTTTTGCCTAACTGTAGCTCATGGACTTCTTAGTTATTTAATATATTTACAGGAAAATTCTGGATCCATTCAGGGTCTCCAGTGTAGCATCCAGGTCATGCCACATCGCATTAGAATTTCAGCCACCTGCTGCCTTCTTGAATGGCAAATATGCAAGAACTACTAGCACTTCTTTGACACAGAATTGTTCATCTTTTCTTTTGCTAATAACTATTGAGTGCAAAATCCATTTTATTTCATTGGAGGCATCTCATTAGCTCTAAAGTGAATGGAGAATAAGTAAGAAGGGAAGTGAATACATGGGCAACTTTAAGGATTAAATGTGAGATGAAGTAGTTCTTTTACCTTAACTTTTAAGTTTGCTCAACTTTGAAGGAATTGAAGATTTAAAAAAAATCTTTTATTGGACTCCCTACCTCATTTAACCACAAGTCTCTGTCTTAGTTTTAGTCTCTCTCTCTCCCCCACCCCCACCTCCTTCAAAGATACAGTTTCAAAAAGTGATTTCTACATTTTTGTTAATCTTCACATTTTACTGGCTTCTTATCTACACCACGGCTACACTATGGCTCTTGTTCCCATAATTGCCATAACATTTTTCTCACCAAGGTTACAAACTAACTTTTGTCACTAGTCCCAGCTCTTTTGTATGCATATATTAATACTAAAAGTTACATTTAGTGACCTCCTTTAATATCTATGCATGTGTGGGTTGCTTTTTTCACTTAGCAAAAAATTTGTGACAGTTTCCCAGGCTTTGAAGCATGATATACTGGACAGAAGTCAATGCTGCTGCACTCTCCAAGTTGGGCAAAGTCCTTATTTGCTCTGTTTCTCAATTTTTCATCTATAGAATGGGAATAATATAATATCTACCATAGAAGGGCAATGTGAGCAATAAATGAATCAATACATGAAAGTAATTAGCACATAAGAAATTGTAGCCTCATTTATCTCTTTCTATTTATCTTTACTGGCATTATTATTTCCATAGACATGAAAAATTAGATCTTAGACCGATGTTTATTCACAATCAGTGATATTTTGGCTATGTAGTTAGTGAGTGTGTTGCTACTTTTCTAGGGACACCATAACAAATAACTACAAACTTCAAGTTTAAAACATCAGTAATCATTCTTTCACAGTTCTAGAGACAAGAAGTCTAAAACCAAGGTGTCAACAGAGCCATGCTCCTTCTGAAGGCTCTATAGGAGAATTATTTTTGTTCTTCTAGCATCTGGTGGTTCCTGCCTTACTCAGTTTGAGGCAACATAACCAGTTACTGCCTGCATCTTCATATGAACTTCTTCCTGCAAATGTCAAATCTCCCTCTCCTTTCTGTGTTATATAAACACCAGTCAGTGGATTTAGGCACCAACTTCAATCCAGGATACTGATATCTGGAGATCTTTAGCATAATTATATCTGCATAGACTTTATTTCCAAATAAGGTCACATACACAGGTGTGGGTAGTTAGAATTTGGAGGTACGTTTTGGGTGACATGATTCAATCCTTTACAGTAATATAGGAAGTTGCCGAACTACATGTAATATGAGATATTATATTTTGTGTATAATATATATGTGCATATACCCACATATACATGCATAAGTATGCTAATACCTGCATCAGAATCCTTCTGAAAGAATATAATGCAGATGAAAACATCAGGAATCCTGATCTTTGAGTATCCTGTTTGTGGTAAGTAGAATATCACATAAAAAATATAAACAATTTAGGAGATTATTTACTTCCTCACTTCCACCATCTGCAGGTATCTCATTCTATTATAAAAAGGGTGCCAAAGCTTATCCATTGTATAAATATGTATATGTTTCTTTTTCTGCTCCTTCAAATTCATATAATCTCTTTGAGATGTTCATGCTTAAGTCATCTCTTTTACATGAAGGAGAACACAGAGAAGGCTAAATATATATTTATTTAAGCATTATGGGTCACACACTTTAAAAAAATTTTTCCTTTTCTCCTCACAAGAGCTTTGCGAAGCAAGTATGAGCATGTCTATTTTGTAGATGATCGAGGTCAGGTTCATGAAGGGGAATTTAGTATTCCAGGGTCACACATATCTACTTAGAGGAATATGTGTGTGCACATGTACGTGTGTGCATGTGAAATACACAAAGTATGTTCACATACCTGTGTTCTTTTGCAAAATTGAGATAATATCATATATATGCATATTTTCCAGCAACTTACCCTTTCTACTCAGCATGATAGTTCAGGATATTCATGTGTGTTTCTTTAAATATGGTTGTTTGGTGTATTTTCAAAGTTTAATGGGTATATATATTGTTTTATGTGAATTATCTCTTGATATCATTTGTCAATTTCTTTATTATTTTTTTTTAAGCCGGGCTCGGTGGCTCAGCCTGTAATCCCGCGCCTTTGGGAGGCTGAGGTGAATAGATTGCCTGAGCCCGCGGGTTCGAGACCCGCCTGGGCAACTTGGCGAGACCTCATCTCTACAATAAATCAAAATGAGCCGGGTGTGGTAGCGCGCGCCTGTAGTTCCAGCTACTTGGACAGCTGAGGCGGAAGGATCGCCAGAGCCCAGCAGGTCGTGGCTGCAGTGGCTAGGAGCGGCCACCGCACTCCAGTCTGGGTGACAGAGAGAGACTCCAACTCAAAAAAAAAAAAAATTTCTTTACTTTTGTTTTTGTAGAGATTGCGTGTCACTATGTTGCCCAGGTTGGTCTCAAACTCCTGGGCTCAAGCAATCCACCTGCCTTGGCCTCTCAAAGTGCTGGGATTCTAAGCATAAGTCATCACATTTAGCCTATTTCTTTCTTCACAGGTAGTGTTCATTCCATATCAAGAATATTAGGTAGGGGCCAGGTGCAGTGACTTACACCTGGAATCCCAGCACTTTGGGAAACCGAAGCAGGAAAATCACTTAAGGCCAGAAGTTTGAGACCAGTTTGGGCAAAAGAGTGAGACCCTATCTCTACAAAAATTTTTCTTTAAAACATTAGCCAGGTAGTCCTAGGTACTTGGGAGGCTGTGGTGGCAGGATCACATGAGCCCAGGAGGTAGAGGCGTCAGTGAGCTACAGTTGCTCCACTTCATACCACCCCACACAGGCACTTCAGTCTTGGTAACAGAGTGAGACCCTTTCAGAAAAAAAAAAAAGTATATTAGGCAGGATATTAAAGAGTTAGTATAGCTGGGTATGGTGGCTCAAGCCTGTAATCCCAGCACTTTGGGAGGCCAAAGTGAGAGAAATTGAACAACTTGGCAAGACCTCATCTCTAAAAAGAAAAAGAGTTAGTATAAAAGTAGCTACTAGAGAAAAAGTAATAACTGTTCTAAATACCAACGAAAAAGAACAATTAAACCAGACAATCTAGTGAAAGCCTCAGTGAAATTGTATATATTACATATAATTACATTATATATTACATATAATTTATATCTGTGTATAAACATTATAACAGAACTGAGCTCAGACATACAAATATAATGATCATATAATAAAATATAAATGGGCATAACTTACCTAGTAAAAGAGAAAGATTTTCAGATTGCCAATTAAAGCAAATCCAAAACTGTTTTGTAAAGATATATACCTAAAACCAAGGCATTCATATTGGTCAAAATTTAAATGAAGTAAACATATATTAGGCAATTGCAAATAAAAAGAAAGTAAGGGTTGCAATGTTGACATTTAAAAGGATAGACTGGACACGAAAAGTTTTTAAATGGTTTAAAAGAGCATACTTGACCAGGCTGGGTGGCTCAACCTATAATCCCAGCACTTTGGGAGGCCGAGGCGAGGTCGAGGCGAGTGGATTGCCTGAGCCTATGGTTCGAGACCAGCTCAGGCAACCTTGTCTCTACAATTAAAAACAAAACAAAACAAAACCTAGCCAGGTGTAGCAGTGTGCGCCTATAGTTCTGGCTACTTGGAAGGTTGAGACGGAAGAATCACCAGAGCCCAGCAGATTGACATTGGGGTGGCAGTGAGCGTGCCACTGCACTCCAGTCTGAGCGACATACTTAGTAATGGTTAAAGAATAAAATGTATAAGAAAGATGTGAGTTACTCATACTTATGTACTCATTCACACAACAAAAATATTCATAGTCCAAAAACTAAAAGAGCCACAAGGGAAAATAGGAAGAAACACACTGATAATCGATAACTTAAACACAATTCCCTCAATTCAAGAATGAAAAAATTGCCAGAAAATTTACCAAGGATACAGAAGACCTAAACAGCCTAAATGCAGTGGGTAGATATGCTGAATTCTGAAGCCAGATATCAGGCAATAAATCTTCTTTACAGATAATCATGAGTATTCATAAAAATTGGTTTTTTGGGAAGCTGTTAAACAAATCTTAGAAATAAGTAGAAAATACAGAATAAAAGTTCAGAATTTGAGGAGAGGAATGACAAAATATAACACATCAGAATCTACAGCTAGAATAGTTGTCAAGGTAAATTTTATTAGAAAATACTTATATTAATAAAAGTTTTAAAATAAATGAATTAAATATTCAATTAAGAAGCTAGATAGCCAGGCACAGTGGCTTACGCCTGTAATCGCAGCAATTTGGGAGGTCAAGGTGAGAGGATTGCCTGAGTTCAGAGGTTCAAAACCAGTCTGGGAAACTTGACAAGGTCTCATCTCTACAATAAATTGAAAAAATTAGACGGGCATGGTGGCACACGCCTGTGGTTCCAGCTACTTGGAAGGTTGAGACAGAAAGATCACCTGAGCCCAGCAGGTCAAGGCTGTGGTGGCCATGAACATGCCACTGCACTCCAGCCTGGGCAACAGAGTGAGACTCTGACTCATAAATAAACAAACAAACAAACAAATAAATAGAAAATGCACAGGGCTAGATCTTTCCACAGGAAAATTCTACCAAACCTTTAATGGAAAGATGATGAAGGAAGTGCATAAATGATCTCAAAATCCAACATGAATTTCACCAAAAATGAACATTATAGATCAATCTCATGTAAGAATATGAGAGAAGTTTCTTAAATATGTGTCTTAAAGATGTTTCAATATTATGAAATCCAATAATATAATCCATTGTATTCATAAAGCCAAAAAGAAAAATTACATGGTCACTTCTATAGATGCAGAAAAGGCTTTGACAGCATTCATGTTTAAAAGAACTCAAGAAAATGGGAGTTGGTGAGGTGAATTTTTTTTAAAGAGAGATAGGGTCTTGTTATGTTGCCCAGGCTGGCCTCAAACTCCTGGGTTCAAAGGATCCTCCTGCCTCAATCTCCTGAGTAGCTGGGACTACAAGTACATGCTACTACACCTGGCTTGCTTGGTGGATACTTTATTTCTTTTATTTTTTTGTGTTGGAGTGTCACTCTGTCACCCAGGCTGGAGTGCATGGCATGCTCAGGCGATCCTTCCACCTCAGCCTTCCAAGTAGTTGGAACTATAGGCATGTACCACCACACCTAGTTAATTTTTTGATTTATTGTAGAGACAGGTCTTGTCAAGTTGCCCTAGGCTGTTCTTAAACCCCTGGGCTCAGCAATCCTTTTGTCTCTGCTTCCCAAAATGCTGGGATTACAGGCGTGAGGTGAATGCTTTCTTAATATGACCATACCCACACACAAACACCTGGAACAAAAGCCAGCATCCTACTTGGTAAAAAAAAAATTAAAGGTTTTTCTGCTAATAGAAAACCAAGACATGATGTTCACTTATCTTCTCTAATATTTGACATTGTGTGGGAAGTATTATCCAACACAATCAGCAAGGATAAGCAATTAGAAGACAAGGAAGGGGTGAAATTATTTTTATTTGATGATGTAATGGTTATACATTGGAAAACCCAAAGAAACAATAAAAAATACAGCGAACAAAAAGAGAATCTAGTAAACTAGCATATTATATTATACTATCAACATAAAAAATCAATAGATTTTAGTGCACAAACAAAATAAATCAAAGGTATAACAGAAGAAAAGAAAATGATTAGCATCAACTTAAGAATTAATGTCTAATACAAATAAAATACAAAATTGGACTTGAATAAGTAAGAAGACATAGGATATTCTTGAATAAGGAGACTCGATATCATTGAGAAGCCAATTTCCCTATATTAATTTTTTGGCTTAATGTAATCCCAATAAAATACTACTGGCTCTTTTTATGGACTTAGACAAGTTTATTATCAAATTTATTTGGCAGAATAAACAACGTGACTAGTTAAATAAACCCTGAAAAACAAGAGCGAAGGAAAGGAATGACAGCTGTTCCTACCAGATACTAAGACATATAATAAATATGTACAATGTAAGAGTGTGCTATTAGTTTTCATGAATAGACAGAAAGACAAATGAAATAAAAGAGAAAATACTGTGATAGTTCTAATGATATTTGGAAATTTAGTATGTGACTAGGGCAGCATTTCACACCATTGGAGATATGATTAATGACTAAGAAGTATTGTAATAACTAGATGACAATATGTTTAAAAAGGTAAAAATGGCCGGGCTCGGTGGCTCAGCCTGTAATCCCGCGCCTTTGGGAGGCTGAGGTGATTGAATTGCCTGAGCCCGCAGGTTCTACACCCACCTGGGCAACTTGGCGAGACCTCATCTCTACAATAAATCCAAAAATTAGCCGGGCCTGGTAGCGTGCGCCTGTAGTTCCAGCTATTCGGAAGGCTGAGGCAGAAGGATAGCCGGAGCCCAGCAGGTCGAGGCTGCGGTGGCCAGGAGCGGCCACTGCACTCCAGTCTGGGCGACAGAGTGAGACTCCAACTCAAAAAAAAAAAGGGAAAAATGAACCCATTCCTCCTTGTTCCACTTCCAGTGGTCTTGTACTGTGAAAGAGGTAAAGGCCCACAAGGTCCTGCAAGCAATAATAAAGCTCTGTAGGCCTATCTGGAACACATGAAAAAATTGCAAAGACATCAAGGCAGGGCACTTGGAAATGCTTAACAGGTTTCTACATCAGTCTCCTTGTCCCTTGCTAGAAAATGGGGTATTTTCTCCTTTTTGAGAGTTTTCAGAGATTTCCCTAGGGACCCATTCAGGTTGTGAGGAATTCCTTCTGCAGAAAGAAGTAAAAACAACTGCTCACTAAGCATAGATCTCAGCCCTCAAGAGATCAGGTGTACAGGACACTGGAGGTAAGGGCACTCACTGTTGTTTACACTGCAGGGGCCCTGGATTGGTTTGACAAAGATTGACTAATATGTCAATTAAGTCTGACTCAACATATTAGACACATCTGAATTAACGGAATAGCAATTGTCAAAGCTTTCTGAGTATTATTATATTGCCAGTAAACATGAAAAAAATCTTTGAGCAGGGCTTGGTGGCTCAGCCTGTAATCCCGCGCCTTTGGGAGGTTGAGGTGAGTGGATTGCCTGAGCCCGCGGGTTCTGAGGCCGCGGGGAGCGGCCACTGCACTCCAGTCTGGGCGACAGAGTGAGACTCCAACTCAAAAAAGAAAAAAAACAATTTTTGAAAGAGTACACACTTTTTGGTCCTGCAATCACTCCTCTAGCAATGCATCCTAAGAAAATGGTTAAGCATGTGCATGTGGACTTAAACACACAATGGCTATCTTTGAAGACTGCTCACTTCAGTCCTCCCTCTGACATGGGATAAGTTTGGAGGAAGAGTGAGAGATATCAGGGAAAATAATTCAGGATTGGGGAAATACAGAGGGAAACAGTTTCGCACACTCATATTTTCTGTTTTCATAACTCTGGTGTTTTATCAAGGGTTTTGATTATGGATAAAGAGGTAAATCCCGCCAGGCACAGTGGCTTGTGCCTATAATCCCAGCACTTTGGGAGATGGAGACAAGAGGACTGCCTGAACTCCGGGGTTCAAGACCAGCCTGGGCAACTTGGCGAGACCTCATCTCTACAATAAATCAAAACATTATCCAGGCTTGGTGGCGTGTGCCTGTAGTTCCAACTACTTGGAAGGCTGAGGTGGAAGGATTGCCTGAGCCCAGCGGGTTGAGGCTGCAGTGGCTGGGAGCATGCCACTGTATCCCAGCTTGGGTGACAGAGTGAGACACCAACTCAAAAAAAAATGTAAATCCACTATAAGGCAAGTGTGAAGAAAGAGAGGATGCGCCAAGTGGTTAAAGAAAATTTATTAGAGGGATAGGAAAGAAAGGTTGGCCCTAAAGAAGAACTAGCAGTTTTATTCTCTTGCAGGCCCCTTATATAACCCCAGTCAAGGCTCAATGGGCTCTGAGAAGCAGTTTAGGGAGTTTGAACTGTTGGTCGTCTGGCTTTGAGATGCAGATGTCAGCACTGTTGGGGACTGCTGGTCCCACGCCTTGAAGTGCAGATGTCTGCACTAAACCTGTCTCTCTCAGGATGTTGTTAATCACTTCTCTCTGAAATGCAGCCTTAGGAAAGCAAACACTAACAGGCAGTACCAAGCTGTTATCAGTAACATGGCTTTGGGATGAGGTCTCAGGGAAAGCAGATATTGGCAGTAAAGCAATTAGTAACAGGACGCTGTAAGAACAGAGTCTTAGCTTTAAGGGCCTTTGCAACTCTGTGCTCCAGTTTGTGAGGTTCACATGATGAGTTGTTTTAACCACAACCTCCTCTCCCATCCCCCTACAAACCCTATCATCCACCACCGCCCCTAGTTCCACCAAATGATTCCCTGTCCTTTAGATGTTACCCACTCACAGGTAGTCTCACATTCTATGTGTTCCTTTTTCTTCTTTCTCCTCATCAGAGACAATGGTTTTATTTCCATGAATCAAGTGCTTTCTGGCAATGATCCTAAAGATTGGGACTACAGTTAATCCTAACTTAATGTCGTTGATAGTTTCTTGAAAACTGTGACTTCAAGTGAAGCAATGTATAAAAAAACCCTAATTTTACTATAGGCTAATTGATATAAATAAGAGTTAAGTTCCTATGGCATATTTCTGATCACAAACCATCACCAAACTTCTAAATAAAGACCAAAACATTTCTAATATTAAACATTGAAATAGGCTGGGCTCGGTGGCTCAGCCTGTAATCCCAGCACTTTGGGAGGCCAAGGTGAGTGGATTGCCTGAGTTCGCGGTTTCGAGACCCACCTGGGCAACTTGGCAAGACCTCATCTCTACAATAAATCAAAAAATCAGCCGGGCGTGGTAGCGCATGCCTGTAGTTCCAGCTACTCGGAAGGCTGAGGCGGAAGGATCACTGGAGCCCAGCAGGTCAAGGCTGCGGTGGCCGGGAGCGGCCACTGCACTCCAGTCTGGGCGACAGAATGAGACTCCAACTCAAAAAAAAAAAAAAAACTTTGAAATAATTGTGAGTTATATGGGAGGGGACTCCCAAAAACCCAGAATTACCTTTTGGAGGGTGGGCTCCTTGAAGTACAGGCTTCCCCACTAGGTAAGTGTTCTAGGAACCCATCAGCATCAGTGTACCAGCTAGTATTGTTGTGAGAGGCTGCATTCGGCTTCAGGTGTGTCTTAGAGACACAGTTTCCTCATCTCAAAAAGGGGTTTGACATCACAACCTAATGGGGTGGCCCTGAAGATGGAATGCCATCCTGAGTGTACAGGAAACAATCCCTGTGCACATAAAACCCCATTCATGTTCATGAGGCCCTGGGGTAATTGGAAAATGGAGGGATCAGCCAAAGGTACAGTTTTCCCAGAGCACAGGGTGCTTGGCACAAAAGCTAGAAATGTAGACTGGGTACATATGGCAGGGGGTCTTGGCAGGAAGAGGAGGTGGGCTGCTTTTTTAGAGTGTTTGGCACTATGATTATTTTTATCCACTTTCCTAATTGTACCAGCATTACCTGAAACCACTGTTTCTTCCAGGGGCTATGCTTGACTCAGAGTCTCTGTTGCTATGCAACAGCCTTCTCTGAGCTCAGAGCATGATTCAGAGAATCTGGTCCTGGCAACTGTGTCCATAGAGTCCTGGAGAGTGGATGATGGGGGTGGGGGATGGGGGATGAGAGAAGGTCTGGGAAGCCTGTACAGAGGTGGAGTCTTGGGGTCTTGAGTGACCATCTCTCTGGGAAGAGCTGTCTCTATGATGTAGGCAAGTCACCCAACACTGATGAGGGAACAGAGCAAGTAAAGCAGGTGGATTATGAACAAAATACATGGGTTGACCATAAAGTGAAGTTATGTTTAGTCTTTTAGTATACATACAGATTTCCCAGAGTTGGCTATATACTCACCATAGTGTTTTATGAATTTTTGCAAATAATAACATGTTTTGTTGTAGCAGGAAAAATAGAGAGATCGTGACACCGAGACTATTATAGGAAGTGGCACTTTATTACGCTGGCCATCCCAGCAGGCCCAAGGGTCTAATGCGTCCAATTGAGCGCCCCAGAACAGAAGAAGTGGGGTCTTACATCCTTGTTTAGGTAAGGGAGGGGGTCGTGTTGAGTGATTACATACTTCCTTTGGAATTTTACAAGCTTGTACTCAGCAAAATTAGATTTTTCAAAGAACAAATGGTTTCTAGGAACCGCAGGATTGTTAACTGCCAACTTCAGAAGGGGGATTTTAGATAAGACTCTTCTCCATTTCCATGAAATGACCAGTCTCTGGGCCATTTGGCCTTTCTTAAACAAAACCTGCCTGGTGCCTGTCGGGTCTTTAAAGTTGGAACTTGCCTTTCAAAAGTAAATACCTTTAACTGCCGCTGGGCTAGTGGGAGATATTCAGTCAGCCCAGGCGAGACCAACTGCTGATCCCGAATCAGCTACATGTGTTTCTGTGTTTATTTACTCAATTATACAAGAAATATATTTGAGCATTTGCCACATCCTGCCACATCGTTATTTCAATAATTAAGATTTTTAATTGTTAAGGAAGGAAAACTAAAATGGATACAGATGCCCCTTTGCTGATTGAATCCAAATTGCAGTTCTAAAAACCTCAAATGAGCCGGGTGCGTTGGCTCATGCCTGTAATCCCAGCACTTTGTGAGGTGGAGGCAAAAGGGTTGCCTGAGTCCAGGGATTCGAGACCAACCTGGGCAACTTGGCAAGGCCTCATTTCTACAATAAATCAAGAAATTAACTGGGCATGGTGGCTCATGCCTGTAGTTCCAGCTACTTGGAAGGCTGAGGCAGAAGGATCACCTGAACCCAGCAGGTTGAGACTGCAGTGGCCATGAGTGTGTCACTGTACTTCAGCCTGGGCAACAGAGTGAGACTCCAACTCCAAAATTAAAAAAGAAATAAAAGTAAAAATCTCAAATGAGGACATACCAAGAGTGGTAGAATGAAGAAATGGACCTTAGTTTGATGATACTATCCATAGCTTCCTGGAATTTTTGACACATTGGCAGCAATCCCTTTGTATCACCTTTTGGCATCTGTAAGCCTTAAGACAGAAAGCCCAAGCCTTGTTTGACATGAAGAGAAAGCTGTGCCTGTGAGTGTGCATGTAGGGTAATAGAGTCTGAGCACTAAATGCATAGACACATGCAACATTTTTGTGTTTTTGTCATAGAGCACAGATAATATGTACATACACATCTACTATGTCTAGGCAGTTATTTTAATCTACTTCTCCTATGAGCAATATATTTTGTATGTATTTCAAAAACTGTAAGTATATGTGTACGATAAAGACTCTTTCTTTGACCAAACTTAGGTTATTCTGAATACTCTTTTCAACTAGATCTTATCCTTGGGTCCTATCCTTTGCCTGCTGAAGCCAGTCTTAGAACAGAACCTTGCCAAGTCAATCCTCTTCCCTTGATATATGATCATTCTTCATATCTGATTCAGTTCCTTATTCCCCACCCTTGATACCTGATTACCTTGGCTTGCTTTTGACAAGAGTCCTTGCAAATCAGTTTAGCAAGAATCCCTCATCCTTGATATCTCCTCTTGTCAGTTTTCTGTCCACTGACTACCTCACTCTGCTCCCTGCCTATGACTTTGTTGAATTAGGAATTGAGTTTGGCAGACAGCAGACACTGTCACTGCTGTCCTGCCTGTTGTGCCATTCACAATGTATCTTCCCTTTAGTAAATCTACCTTTCTTAATTTATAACTGCCTTGGTGAATAGTTTCACTCCTCTTCCCCCACCTGACCAAAAGAATTGAGCTTGGCTCTTTTGGCCAAGATATTTAAGTATCTTTCCCATATTGCAATAGTACTGAATAAAATCTGTCTACTCCCTGGACTAGTGTCTGGCTCTGTTTCTTTTTGACATATACATCTTTCCCTGTCAATCCACTTACAAATTTGTACTCTTAAATTATCTTGATTTTCCTGATTTAAAGCATTTTAAAGAATAAAATAATATGTATTTATACAGCAAACTTCACACTTTGCTGATCCTCATCTCCTGAACTAAAGGGAACTGTTTTTAGTAGATTGGAGATGATTCCAAAAGTGTTATCTATAAGTGGAGTATTAACTTGTATTTTCATATACACAAATATATTTACACGTATATATGCTTCAAAAGTATAATCACATAATACACGTCCATTTTTTGCTTGTTTTCTTATTTAATATGGTTCATCTTGATTGTTATTTACATTTCATTAGTACGTATACGTTTGACATTAAACATTTTTGTGCGTGTATATTTTTAAGTAAATTTTCTTTTGTGGTCATTTGTTCATCTCTCTGTGGGTTAATGAATATGCTTCATATTTCAAGAACATCAGCCTGTGGTATGAAATATAATTTGCAAATAAAAGCTCAGGTTTTCACACAGCTTTTACCTTTTTTGCCAATTAAAAAGTGCTTTTAAATTTCAATAATATTTTGATTTTAACAATATAGTTCATTGTAACAGAAATTGAGCAATATCATGAGGAGCATCAAGTACCAAAACCCAGAAGATTGGAAGATTTAGAACCCTGGAGGCATCAAGACACAATGGAAAAGCTTTAGAGTAATTCCAGGCTTAATTACTCAGAAAAACTCTATAAGGCTGTTTGTCTTATTTAGACCTGGATCTTAATCTCAGTATTGGGAGTAATAATATGTAACTGGTAAAGTTGATGAGTTGAAGGAAATACGAGGTAACCTAGGTCTTATTTACAGTAATTCTCTAATGTTATTACTTTACCAAAGGTCACCTGTAAGAAAACAAC
Source organism: Cephalopachus bancanus (assembly GCA_027257055.1). Classification (NCBI taxonomy): domain Eukaryota; kingdom Metazoa; phylum Chordata; class Mammalia; order Primates; family Tarsiidae; genus Cephalopachus; species Cephalopachus bancanus. The sequence goes on along the minus strand of JAPVLO010001043.1, from coordinate 172,789 downwards.
AATTCCAATTCTGCCTGAGCCCCACTCTCCTATTTAGAGATAAGCCCATCTGTGTGGTTCCTGCCACCCTAGCCTCTCCCCTCAAGAGATCAAGGGTTTGGGTTTCATCTTTTTTTTTTTTTTTTTTGAGTCAGAATCTCACTCTGTCACCTAGGCTGGAGTGCAGTGACACACTCACGGCCACTGTAGCCTCCACCCACTGGGCTCAGGCGATCCTTCTGCCTCAACCTTCCACCTCAGCCTTCCAAGTAACTGGAACTACAGGCATGCACCACCGCGCCTGGCTAATTTTTTTATTTATTGTAGATATGAGGTCTCACCATGTTGCTCAGGCTGGTCTTGAACCTGTGGGTTCAGACGATCCTCTCGCCTCTGCCTCCCAAAATGCTGGGCTGACAGGCATGAGCCTCTGCACCTGGTAAATTCTATCTTGATGCATGGTGAGATCCCAATTATATTTTGTTGTTCTTTATTGCTCTTTTTATCTTTTTTTTTTTTTCTGAGTTGGAGTCTCACTCTGTTGCCCAGACTGGAGTGCAGTGGCCGCTCCCGGCCACCGCAGCCTCGACCTGCTGGGCTCCGGCAATCCTTCCACCTCAGCCTTCCAAGTAGCCGGAATTACAGGCGCGCGCTACCACGCCCGGCTGATTTTTTGATTTATTGTAGAGATGAGGTCTCGCTGCCCAGGCGGGTCTCGAACCCGCGGGCTCAGGCCATCCACTCACCTCAGCCTCCCAAAGGCACGGGATTACAGGCCGAGCCACCAAGCCCGGCTGCTCTTTTTATCTTTAAAAGACAAGATTTCGCTCTGCCACCCAAGCTGGAGTGCAGTGGCTTGATCATAGCTCACTGAAGCCTCGACTCCTGGGCTCAGTCCTCTTGTCTCAGCCTCCTGAGTAGCTGAGAATACAGATACACGTTATCACAGCTGGCTAATTATGAAAAAATTCAGAGACATGGTCTTACTATATTGCCCAATCTGTTCTTAAACTCCTGGGCTTCAGGTAATCCTCTTACCTCAGTCTCCCAAATAGCAGGGATTACAGGCATGAGCCACCATGTATGAGCCAATTGTTTTTATTCATCTCTTAGATGTCTGACTTTATCAATATTTCTAAAATTAGAATGGATTACTTTTGAAAAATAAGTATAGATTACACAAGAGTTATTTGTTAATTTTGAAATATTGCAGACATTCCAGGACATAGTAAATAATACAATAGTGAGCAGTGAACACAGATTAAGACATAAAATGTTGCAATTACAGTGGAATCACCCTGTCTTTTCTTCTATGATTTCACTTTTTCTTTTCCTAGAGATAATCACTCTGTTGAAATTTGGTTTTATGATTTATACTTTCATTACTGATGGTACTTCACACCATCTCTAATCAGAATGAAGTATTCTTTTGCATGGGCTTAACTAGATAAGTGTTGAAATTTATTATGCAGGTGTCCTTGAGTCCCTTGCTATTATCACCTCACCTTGTGTTTTTTATTTATTTTATTTTATTGAGTGGGAGTCTCACTCCATCATCCTGGCTGGAGTGCAGTGGTATGCTCACAGCCACGGCAGCCTCGACCTGCTGGGCTCAGGCAATCCATCTGCCTCAGCCTTCCAAGTAGCTGGAACTACAGGCATGCGCTACCACACACAACTAATTTTTTTTCAATTGGAGTCTCTCACTCTGTTACCCAGGCTGGAGTGCAGTGGTGGCTCACAGCCACCACAGCCTTGACCTGCTGAACTCAGGCAATCCTTCCACCTCAGCTTTCCAAGTAGCTGGAGCTACAGGCATGTGCCACCATGCCTGGTTAATTTTTTAATTTATCGTAGAGGTGAGGTCTCGCCAAGTTGCCTAGGCTGGTCTCGAACCCATGGGCTCAGACAATCCTCTCACCTCGGCCTCCCAAAGTGCTGGGATTATAGGCGTAAGACAGAGTGCCCAGCCTACCTTGTGTTTTTTAGATGCTTCTATGTGTTGATTACTGTAGACCTACTCCATTCATTCTTTGTCACTATGTATTGTTCTATTGTATGAATGTACCACAGTGTATTTTTTCAATGTCCTATTGTTGAACATTTTCCTCTCACAAATGTATTATCACAAGTGATGTGGCAATGAATATTCTTATTATTAATTTCCTTGTATTCCTATGGCAGATATTTTCCAGGTTGTGTATCAAGAGTGTAAACGCAGCTGGGCTCGGTGGCTCAGCCTGTAATCCCGCGCCTTTGGGAGGCTGAGGTGAGTGAATTGCCTGAGCCCGCATGTTCGAGACCCGCCCGGGCAACTTGGCGACACCTCATCTCTACAATAAATCAAAAAATTAGCCAGGCATGGTAGCACGCGCCTGTAGTTCCAGCTCCTTGGAAGGCTGAGGCAGAAGGATCGCCAGAGCCCAGCAGGTTGAGGCTGCAGTTGCCGGAAGCAGCCACTGCACTCCAGTCTGGGTGACAGAGTAAGACTCCAACTCAAAAAAAAAGAGTGTAAATGTTGTATTACTTTCAGCTTAACTAGATACTGTATTTACTAGGCATTGCCATGTTGCTCCCAGAGTCACTGTACGCTCACTAGTGGCACTTGCCAGTTTCCCTTGCCCAAATAGTGCATCTGAAGAGGAGGTTGTTTCTCATTCCAAACATGGGTCTTGGGATCAGGCAAACTGGGGAGATGATACTGGCTCTGGTTATTCCTAGTTGTATGATACTGAAAAATCTACTTAACCTTCCTAAGTTTCATCTTTCTGATATAAAAAAGGAAATCCTGACCCATACTTCAAGGGAGTTTTCTGAGGAGTTCAAGTGGAAACCTTTGTAAAGATTCCAACATGGAATTTGGCACATTATCCATAACACCAATGTTTGCTTCCTTCCCATGCCAACTGCTCTGATCTTTTTTTTATGTTGCCCAGGCTGGCCTCAAAATCCTGGGCTCAAATGATCCTCCTGCTTCAGCTTCCCAAGTAGCTGGGGCTGCAGATGTGTGCCACCATGCCTGGCTAACTGTTCTGATCTTTAACAGAGAGATGATGTTTCTTAACCTCAATAACATCATTATATTTTAGTGACTATTTGGGAATGTAAGAAGAAGGGAAATCCACACACTATTCTATATTACATAAGAAGACCAGTGCCATCTTTGGGCTGTGGAGTACAATGGAGTTGGGGTAGGGAAAATCTTCACTCTTCTCACTGTATAATTGTGCTTTTTCTAAACTATGTTGGGACCCTCTATGTTCATGTCAGGTATGAACATGACCTGAGGCTCTGGGACCTTCTTGGAGCTCCAGAAAAAGGAAACTGGCTGTGGGTCTGCAAAGAGCGACACTGGAGAGTCAGTAGCTCTTCCCAGGTCCCTGTGCCTGAGCCATCCTGGGTTAGGTCCTTCTTTTGCCTTGACCTGCACTGTCACACAGGTGTCTACTAAACATCCATCACTCTTCACTCTTCCAGTGGCCCAGGGGATGGAGAGGCCATAACAATCACTGCACAAGGTCCAGGTCCTTGTGGAAGTGATGGCAACTTCCATAGAACCACCTAACTATAAAAGAGGAGGAAGCTATCACTGAAGTCACCAGAGACACCTCAAGGAGGAGCTGGCTCTGGTACAATGGACAGAAGTCATGGGGACTGGATGAGAGGGAGGGGACAGGGAGTCTAGCCTGACCAGAGTGAAGAGTAGGGGCCTCCAAGCCAACAAGACTTTGAGATAACTGACTAGACACTCAACGGTTTTGAGTTCATTAAGACTTGGGACTGATTGTAGGATTATTATTTAATTGCTTATTTGTGATGTTACAGGAGCTTCCAGGCAGTCTGTGTGACATCGACAACAGACATAAAGGCCCTACATGTTTTTGTTCTTCTAAGCCCATGGCCAGCAAACTTGGGCATCACTGTGCTTGAAGATAACAGAAGGAGAACTCAAACCCAGCTCTGTCTCACTTCCTTGTGCATTCTTCTGATGATGCTGGGTGGGATGCACTGCAAAACTCGTGGATTCTTTAGCTTATTTCTAAAATGAATTTTAGAGTGGTCAGCAAAGTTTTAAAACAAAGTTTATTAGAGAAAGAAGAGAGAAAAGAAACAGAAATATGCTAGAGTTGGCATGGGCAAAAGAAACCACGTTTTGCTCTTTACAATAGACCTGATATACCTTCACAATGATTAATAGGCCAAAGAGGGTGGCGCTTAGGTGACTGTCACTCTGGAGACTGACATCTCTGGGCCCCAGATGGAAGGAGAGAAGGAGGGCATGGTCTTTTCCTGACCACACTGTCTTTTTTAGTATACTTACCAGATGTTTTCAATTCACAAGCTCCTTAGCTAAAAGGTGGTCTTATTATTGTTTCTATAGTTTTGGTCAGTTAAGGGGTGGTCTTTGGCCTTCTGACTTCAACAGGCAACCTGACAGTTTCTTAGTGATTACTATGCTTATCCATGAATTGAAAGATTGAGCTGTCCTAGTCTTACATCTGATGGAGTTTTCTTTTGATTTGCCGAGAAGGTGGTGTAGGCTGCAGCTTGGTATTCAGTAAAATGTAATTTTAAAAATGACCACTTCTTAAAACCTGCCTATGGGAAATTTATCTATCTATGTCTAACCTGTGCTAGCTACCCTGCCTCACTAATCACTGTGATTTGGTACTATCCTCCTTTACAGATAGGACCAGCACAAGAAAAGAGGTTCAATTCGTCCAGGGTATGGGATTTATGTAAGGATCAGCACACAGATCCTAGACTGTGGCAGCCAGTTAAGGCTGAGGACCTTAAGATTTGGGATAAGTAAAGTTTGGATGTTTATATTCACATAGTGCAGTATCACCTACACCTGGAATTTCTACAGGGGAAAACTTGTAATGAATGACATTTTCAACCTTTTTCTTCTCATGGTAAGTTTAGTGCACAATATTCTAAAGTGTGAGTATATCATACTATTGCCAGTAGAAAGTAAGTTTCTCTAGTCATTGCCTTGCTAAGCTATGGTGTGGCTATGTGCTCTTTGAGGTATGGTCAGGCCATATTTCCTGGCTTTGGCCCCCTCCTCTACCTTGGGGAGGTGAATCTCCTCTTTCTCTCTCTCTCTCTCAAATTTACTTTCTATATAAACTATATTTTCTAATCTTAAAAAAAGAAGAAAGAAAATTTCTCTTCCATTGTAGACATTCACTTCTGCACTTTATTTAATTTATGTATTTATTTATTTTAAGTCAGAGTCTCACTCTGTCACCCGGGCTGGAGTGCAGTGGCAGCTCACAGCCACTGCAGCGTTGACCTTCTGGGCTCAGGCAATCCTTCCACCTCAGCCTTCCAAGTAGCTGGAACCACAGGTGCGAGCCACTATGCCCGGCTAATTTTTTAATTTATTGCAGAGATGAGATCTTGCCAAGTTGCCCAGGCTGGTCTCGAACCCCTGGACTCAGGCAATCCTCTCACCTCCACCTCCGAAAGTGCTGGGATTACAGGCATGAGCCACCATGCCGGGCCCACCTCTGCATTTTAAACTATCACCCTGAATTCACACCATGTGCCAAATCATTTGTTCCCCCAACTCCTCAAAATGGATTGCCTTGATGAAAGAACAAGGATTGCTCTGCATTTAGCCATATTTGTTTTGAGAATGTAATGTATTATACTTAAACTGGATCTTGGTGCATCACCAAAATATGTTGTAATGTAGTTTTAATTGTAATGCTTTAAAATGTTTTGGAGATAGGTGTGCCTTCTTCTCAGTTTCGCTGTTAAGAAACGACACAGCTGGGCTCGGTGGCTCAGCCTGTAATCCCAGCACTTTGGGAGGACGAGGTGAGTGGATCGCCTAAGTCCGTGGGTACGAGACCCATCCGGGCAACTTGGCGAGACTTCATCTCTACAATAAATAAAAAAAAAATTTAGCCGGGCGTGGTAGCGCACGCCCGTAGTTCCGGCTACTCGGAAGGCTGAGGCGGAAGGATCGCCGGAGCCCAGCAGATCGAGGCTGCGGTCGCCGGGAGCGGCCACTGCACTCCAGTCTGGGCGACGGAGTGAGACTCCAACTCAAAAAAGAAAAAAAAAAAAGAAAGGAAAAGAAAGAAAGAAAAGAAAAAAAAGAAACGACACAGAAGCACAGAGGTCAATGGAGTGAAGCAGCTTTTTTTTTTTAATTTTAATAACGCTCTTACAAAAATGGGTGTCTCTCAAATGAGCAGGCACACTGAAGCAGTTACAATTATCATTTATATAACCTACAACACAAATTCCTCCTCTGTCCATTTGTTGAATATTCCAGAGGTCACATTACTCTCCCGGACATCGCCTTTATCATACATACTGATTGGTTTACAGAATTATTGCAAAGTTGCCTCACCTACGTGTCCTATTTGCCAATTGGTTCACAGGACTTTTATTTAGATTGGATCCTGCCGGAATTCATAGCCTGTCAAAGTAAAAGACCCATGAAAAGAGAACAAAGAAGCCGGAAGTGGAATAATAAAAGAAGTGCAAGGCATTTGAACATTAGTCAGGTTCCAGTTTTGAAAATAAATCATTCTATTTCATAAGTCTTCCCCTCTTTTTCTTTTAAGTATTTTGATTTCATTTTCATTTATTTGGATTCATTTCTGAATATACTGAATATAAGGTCAGCTTCACATTTATTTAATAGCTTCTGGCTTTCTTCTTCAAAATTTAATTTGATTTCCGGAACACAGGTGTAATTCATAGGCATTTCTTTGTTATAGCAGCTTTTATTTTTTTTTGAGTTGGAATCTCACTCTGTCGTCCAGGCTGTAGTGTAGTGACATGCTTACAGCCACCGCAGCCTCCACCTGCTGGGCTCAGGTGATCCTTCTGCTTCATTCAGCCTTCCAAGTAGCTGGAACTACAGGTGTGCACCACCATGCCCAGCTAGTTTTTTCTCGATTTATTATAGAGATGAAGTCTCATCAAGTTGCCCAGGCTGGTCCCAAATCCCGGGGCTCAGGCAATCCTCTCACCTTGACTTTCCCAAAGTGCTGGGATTATAGGCTTGAGCCACTGTGCCCGGCCTATAAGTCTCTGAATTAGACCTCTGACCCAAGGAATTATGCAACACCCTAGGGCAGTCAATATTCCTGCTACTGTTATTAGAAAGGTTAAGATAGAGACTATTGTTCTTTTCTACTTTCCAAACCAATCTACCAGCCAGTCTGTAAAGGGGTAATTAAAGCCAGAGTTTTCAGTTAATTTATTAGCCAAAGCAGTTAATTCTGGTAGTGTTTTAGTAATGGTCCATCAGGGGCAATATTATTTGGAATAAAAGTACATTGTCCTCCCAGCATAACACATACTCTCCCTTTTATGACCAACATCATGTTGAGTGCCATACAATTTTCCCATGCCATTCTAGTAGTGGCATCTAATTGTTCAACTACTCCTTTGATGGCATTCCAGGCATGGTTAATAAATTTTTGTTGATTATAGTAAATATAATTGATCCAGTCTACATTTTTTTAGTTACCCATCAGAAGAGAGATTCAAATCCTGCTGCTATTTGATTTTGAACCTTAAATTCATTAGGAACTCCTAGGGGGACTCTTATGGCATCAAAATATACATTAGAGTCAAATGACCAGGTACTCGTGGTCTGGGCATTGACTGTTTATTTCTTGTTTTATTAGACATTTTTGGGTTTTGAAATGCCAGAGTGAATCGAATAGCCGATCGGACCAAAGCAAAGGTCCCAGTCCGTTTAGGTGGCAACAGAGCTCTAAGTGTTTTCCTCCCACAAACATCTGCATGAAGGATGTTGAAGTTCGCGTAGTTGCCCTCGGTTACCTCAGAGACATCCAGGACATGGGTGCAGTTTTGCAGATACACTACAGGAGTGGTGAAACTCTTCCCCCCTCTAGAGAGACATGAAAAGTGATTCGCCTTTCCTATAAAATAGGAAGGATGCACCTTTGGATCTGATCTCTGCATAGATGAATAGAGCAAGGAAAGACTTCGGCAAGTCTTATTACCCCAAGCATCCTTGTCTTTTTATAGGGCCAACATACAATTCATTCCATCGGGGTCTGTGTCCCAATTAATAGGGAACAGGACCACTTGAGCCTGTGGTTGTCCTGTGACACATGCATAACAATTACTCTTGTTAAGACTTGATAATGTAAATTTTATACATTCAGCCCAGGCATTTGTGCCCCCATATCCTATTTCAATTTTCATTGTTTGTTTGAGATCTGTTACTTCCATTATGACGACTTTAGATGGAGACCCCAAGGGTGTAGGAAGTTGGGGGGCTTTGAGTTGGAGCCTTATCAGTTAATGGAGATTGCGAGGTGACATTAACTGACTCTGGAGGGGCTATCACCCTTATTATGAGATGGTCCAGGAAATCTGTCGCTGAGACATCTGCCCCTAACCCATACCATCGTACTGTCAATGGTTGCTGTTCCAGGATTTGGGGAGTGTCTGTTACTAAAAGTAAAGGGTTACATTGAAAGTTCTGGCAATTCGGAGGGGCAGATCCTTTTCTAAGTTGAATTTTACTTCTAAGTTGTTGAGAAGTACCCTTTCTTGCTGACTTAGAGATCCAACCATCAATCTGAGTGGTCCAAAAAACATTATTCCAGTCATAACAAGGGTTGTCTCCCCAAGCAGAGATGCTGTCGCATACAAACAGCTTCCTCCAGAGCATGTTGCTCTATGTGACACTGGGCAAAGATATTTTTCTGCTTTGGAGAGTTCCCATTGACTCTGTAGATTCCTGCAAGGTAGGATTGAATATGCATCCAATTTGATGGTTAAAGGAGAGGTAGCTCTGGGAATATTTATGACAAATATATAATCTACTATTACAAATAGAACTATAGAAACCATTACAGTTTTTCTTAAAGACACAAGTATAGGTGGAATGGATACTATTCCTAAGGGAGGAAGCAATTCCATTGTTGCTCAGAACGAGAAAGGCCCTTACATAAGCGTTTAACAAGGAAGGAAATAAACATACATATGATTAGCAATGCTATAGGCAATGCTATGAGGAGAGGTGTGGCGAGATACATTAGGTCCTAGAATTTTAATTTTAAAGGTTCACTTTGGGAAACTTGACTGGGTGTTCACTTTTGTACTACGTTTTCCTTTGGTGACCTCTTGATTCGGGTGTGATGTGTCCGCCCTTTTTTAGCATTCTGCACAGCTGTCTCAGTTGTCAGAGCCCTTCCCAACTTGGTTGGAGCTTGGTTTCCTTCTAGGTTTTGAACAGCACCCTATCTCCAGGCTGGAACTGGTGAACTGTGAACTCAAGAGGAGGAGTTTGAGCAAGGAGCCCTTTCAATCTAAGAGAAGATAGACCCAGCACTTTGGGAGGCTGAGGTGAGAGGATTGCCTGAGCCCATGGATTTGAGACCAGCCTGGGTAACTTAGTGAGACCTCATCTCTACAATAAATAAAAAAATTAGCTGGGCATGGTGGTGTGTGCCTGTAGTTCCAGTTACTTGGAAGGCTGAGGTGGAAGGATTGCCTGAGCTGGTGGTCGGGAGCATGCCACTGCCCTCCAGCCTGGGTGACAGAGTGAGACTCTTACTCAAAAGAAAAAAAAAAGATAGTGTAGAGGAAATAGGCAGAACATATTCTTTTAAAAATTGATCTTTTGTTTCTAAAGTTGATAAATCTGTAACTTTGCTTAGATATGGCAATCCATATAATAATTAATAGGGTGACAGTCCCAAGTCTCCAATGAGGAGCCGTTCTATCCTGAGAAGAGCTATAGGAAGACATTTAACCCAAGGCAATTTTGTTTCTAGCATGAGTTTGGTTATATGCATTTTAAAAGTTTGATTCATCTGCTCTACCTTTCCTGAGGATTGTGAATTCCAGGGGGTGTGTAAGTCCCACTGTATCTGAAGTGCTATTGCAATGCCTTGTAATACCTTTGAAGTAAAATGGCTTTCATATCTGAATCAATGTTTTCTATTAAACCAAATCTAGGGATTATTTGTTCTAAAAGCACTTTTATTACAACTCTAGCCATAGCTGTTGTTGTTGGGTATGACTGTACCCATCCAGCAAGGGAATCAACAATTACTAATAAATAGTTGTCTTCTATTTTAGGTAATTCAGTATAATCAACCTGTATACTTTGGAAGGGTCTCAATCCAGGAGGCCTTCCTCCCTTTAATGAGCTCTGATTACCTTTTTATTTATTTTCTGGCAAATTATGCAACCTTCACAAACTTGTTTAGCAATAGTATAGATACCTTTACATTCATAGGTTTTTAAAAGTACATCACACATCTCTTGAGGCCCCAGTAACTTCCTTTATGTAATATAGTCATTAATTCTCTAATAATTGGTTTGCTAAAAATTTCCCTTCCATCAGGAAGAATCTATTTTCCTTCCTCAGTTGGGGTAGCTCCTATTTCGCTCATCTCTTCTATTTCCTTCTCAGTAAATTGGGATGTTATAGTGACTACCAGTAAGTTAGAAGTGAGGTTATGAAACTTAATTTCATCTTTTAAGGCAGCTTCCTTGGCTATTTCATCAGCCAATCTATTACCAACTGCCTCAAAAGAGCATCCTTGTTGGTGGCCATTCACATGTGTGACTGCTATTTCAAGGGGGAGTAGCAAATTTTCTAAAACTTGTTTAATCAATTCTGCATGTACTAACTCTTTTCCTTTACTGCTTATAAGACCTCGTTCCATTCAATTTTTTCCAAAAGTATGCACAATTCTATAAGCATATTTAGAGTCTGTATAAATCACTCCTTTCTTATTAGTGAGTATTTTTAAGGCTTGAATAAAGGCATATAGTTCACAAGTTTTTGCAGACCTTGAATTAGGTAGTCTTCCTTTTTCATAGATGGATAGGCTATTTCCATCAATGACTGAATATCCATTATGCCTCTTACCTTCAATTATTCTGGAGGATCCATCGATAAACACCTTAACACCAGCACAGAGTGACTTCTCTTTCAAATCTAATGGATTTTTAGTTTGGAACTCTATAATATCTAAACAATTGTGATCTAACGTCTGTTGATCCTTCCTTTCTCCAACTTGCATGAAACTGGCCAAATTCATATTAGAGTCTGTAGTTAATATTAAATAATATTTTCCAGTAATATCACCTCATATTTTAGAATTCTGGAGCCAGTCAACTAACGGCCAGCCCTTTGATTTAGAATGGCCTGGACTTGGTGAGGGGTGCTAACTAAAAGTGTTCCCCCAAAGGTTAACTTTCGACTTTCCTCTGCTAGTAGGGTGGTTGCTGCAATAGCTTGGACACATTCCGGTCAATCTCTGGTTACAGGATCTAATAACTTAGATATAAAAGCTACAGGTTACTTTTCCCCGCCCCAATCCTGGGTGAGTACCCCAATGACTGTTCCTTGATCAGTGGTTACAAACAGGTGAAAGGTTTTCTTTTTTTTCTTCCCTTCTTTTTTTTTTTATAAAGTATAGTTTATTTAGAAAGTAAATTGGAGAGAGAGAGAGAGAGAGAGAGAGAGATGAGAGAGATTGGGGAGGGAGGGGGCAAAGCTAAAGAAACCATGGACTGGCCATAGCTCAAAGAGCACATGGCCACACCATAGCTTAGCAAGGCAATGACCTGAAAAGGTTTTTGTCCATTCAAGGGAGTTTGGGGCTTCCTCTAATAGCTTGGAATATAACCTTTTAGTTTTAGTTGCACAAGATTCAATCCATAGTCTGCAATATTCTATAAGGCCTAGGAACTTTCTAAGTTCTCTCTTTGTCCTAGGCTTAGGATAATTAACTATTACAGTTATTCTTTCAGGATTGATTCTTTGTTTGCCCGCACTGATTATATGCCCAAAGTACTTAACTTCTTGTTCTACATATTGTAATTTATTCTTGGAAACTCTTAGTCCCTGCTGTCCCAAAAAGTTAAGTAGATTTATGGTTGTATCAGAAACTTGAGTTTTATCTATTCCTGAGATTAGGAGATCATCCATGTACTGTAGAAGGTTAGTGTCAGGCAAAGCTAAAAACTCTTCTAATACAGTTTCTAGAATTTGGCCAAATAAATAGGGAGATTCAGTGAAATTCTGGGGTAACACTGTTCAGCAATATTGCTGTTTTCTCCCATTTGTAGGATTTTTCCCATTCAAAAGCAAAGAGGTCTCTGTTTCCAGGGGCTAATGGGCAGGCCCAGAAAGCATCTTTAAGATCGACTACACTAAACCATTTATGTTCATGAGGAATTTTACTGAGAAGGGTATAGGGATTTGGAACCACAGGATGTTGGGTTTGAACTATTTGATTTATGACCTATAAATCCTGTACTAGATGGTATGACCTATCAGGCTTCTTTACTGGAAGTATGTGAGTATTATATGGTGACATGCATGGTTCCAAAAACCCATCCCTAATAAGACCTTCAATCACAGGTTGAAGCCCTTTTCTTCCCTCCATAGGAATAGGATATTGTTTCCTCCATACAACTTCATCAGGTTGTTTTAGAGAAATCTGAACCGGAGTAATTTGTAATCCCCTTCTATTGCCTTCTTTTACTCATACTCTCAGGCTCACTCTTTTATCCTCTTCCTCCATAAGATATGCCATTCGAACCACAAGCTGACCTTGTACTGGTCCTATATTAATGCCTAACTAGACAATTAAGTCTCTACATAGAAAATTTATTCCTGCTTCTGGGACAAAGAAGAATGATCCCATTAATGTCTCAGTTTCAGTTCTAATAACTGTGGTTCAAAAATGGATACTAAAAATCATTATCCTTTCACTATGGAGTCTTGAAGCTTTTCTGGTAGGAGGTGGACATCACCCCTCTTGTTCAACATTGTGCTGGAAGTGCTATCTAGGGCAATTAGACAAGAGAAGGAAATCAGGAGTATCCAAATAGGAAAAGAGGAAGTCAAGTTATCCCTTTTTGCTGATGATATGATCCTATACCTTGAAAATCCAAAAGAATCAGTCAAAAGCATGATTGCACTGATAAATGACGTTGGCAAAGTCTCGGGGTACAAAATAAATGTGCAAAAGACAGTTGCATTCTTATACACCAACAACAAGCAGGCAGAGAACCAAATAAAAAGCACAATCAAGTTCACAATAGCCACACTAAAAACGAAATACCTCAGCATCTTTCTAACCAGAGAAGTAAAAGACCTTTACAATGAGAACTACAAAACACTTCTCAAAGAAATCCAAGAAGACACAAACAAATGGAGAAATATTCCATGCTCATGGATAGGAAGAATCAACATTGTTAAAGTGTCCATCCTACCAAAGGCAATCTACAGATTCAATGCAAAACCCATTAAATTACCAACATCATTCTTAGACCTGGAAATGACAACACAGAAATTCATATGGAAACATAAATGACCACAAGTAGCCAAAACAATCCTTAGCAAAAGAAACAAAGCAGGAGGTATCACATTCCCAGACTTCAAATTTTACTATAAGGCTACAGTAATCAAAACAGTTTGATACTGGTACAAGAACAGGCATATAGACCAATGGAACAGGATAGAGATGCCGGAAGCAAAGTCTCAGTTTCTCAATCAACTCATCTTTGACAAAGCATCCAACTACAACCACTTGGAAAGGAAAACCTATTCAGTAAATGGTGCTGGGAAAAGCGGCTGATTACATGCAGAAGATTGAAACAGGACCCCTACCTACCACCATATACAAAAATTAACTCTAAATGGATCAAAGACCTAAACGTAAAACCTCAAACTATAAGAATCTTAGAAATTGCAGGAGACATACTTATGGAAATTGGAACTAGCAACCAATTCCTGATCAAAATCCTAAGTGCCCATACCATAAGAAATAAGATAGACAAGTAGGACCTCATCAAACTGATGATCTTCTGCAAAGCAAAAGAAACCATCAAAGCCGGGCTCAGTGGCTCAGCCTGTAATCCCATGCCTTGGGAGGCTGAGGTGAGTGGATTGCCTGAGCCCGTGGGTTCGAGACTTGCCTGGGCAACTTGGGGAGACCTCATCTCTACAATAAATCAAAAAATTAGCTGGGCATGGTAGGGCGCGTCTGTAGTTCCGGCTCCTTGGAAGGCTGAGGCAGAAGGATCGCCGGAGCCCAGCAGGTCGAGGCTGTGGTGGCCGGGAGTGGCCACTGCACTCCAGTCTGGGTGACAGTGAGATTCCAACTCAAAAAAAAAAAAAAAAGAAAGAAAAAGAAAAGAAACCATCAAGAGAGCAGGAAGACAGCCCACAGAGTGGGAAAAAATATTTGCCAACTGTATATCGGACAAAGACCTAACATCTAGGATCTATAAGGAATTTCAATGCACTGAAAACAAAAAAACAAACAGCCCCATTAAAAAGTGGGCAAAAGGCTGGCGTTTGGGGTGCTCGGGGAGTCTGGCCGGCCTGTCGGCCATCAGGGGACCCAAGCCGAGGTTGGGACCTCACCACAGACTAAGAAAAATGGCCCTGTCAGCCCGATACCCAGATGGTTCAAAGCAATTAAATTGAGTAGCCTCATTAATGCTCCTCAACTCACAAAATGTTTTACTAAACCGGGAAAAACACTGTTGCATGGCTTTTCTGCTGAGCCTCAGATGTCCTCTGGTAATTGCTTTCTCTAGTGGGGATTTAAGACTTATAGAACTTCCTCCTTATGGAATAGTTCCCAGTCTACCTACTCAAGTAGCAAAGAAAATAATTCTGCCCAAGACACACTGCTTCCTTCTGTGAGTGAGCAATCACAGAAGACACAAAAGATATCCGGCTTTGATTCTGAACTGTCTCTGGAAGGGCAGGATGACTCCTCCTTTGTCTCCAGTGCAGCCAATCTCTGAGGAGGAGGCTATTCAGATTATTGCAGACCCTCCATTGCCCCCAGTTTCATTCACACTTGAAGACTATGTGGATCATTCAGAGACTCTGCAGAAGTTACTGCTTCTGGGAGGGGATTTGTCCAAGATAGAAAAACATCCAGATGCAGCCAACCTCCTTCTGAGACTGGATTTTGAAAAAGACATTAAGCAAATACTCCTGTTTCTTAAAGATTTAGTTATAGAGGATAACCAACTGGGAACATTCCTGACTAAAAATCATGCTATTTTCTCTGAAGACCTTGAAAGTCTTAAGATCAGGGTGGCTTATTCGCAGTCAAAAAATTTCAGTAAAGCAGATGTTGCACAGATGGTCAGAAATGCGCTATTTTTGCTGAATTTTTCAGTGGAAAGACTGGATAACAGATTGGGATTTTTTCAGAAAGAACTTGAACTTAGTGTGAAGAAGACTAGAGATCTGGTAATTCGTCTCCCAAGGCTACTAACTGGAAGTCTGGAAACTGTGAAAGGAAATATGAAGGTTTATCGTCTTAAACTTGGCTTTAACCTAATGAAATTCAACATATGGTCACCAGAACCCCAAAGATGTTAACTGCAAATAAAAGGAAACTGACGGAGACGTTTGATTACGTGCATAATGTGATGAGCATTGCCCACCACATCATCGTCAAGTTCCCACAGGTATTTAATACAAGGTTGTTTAAAGTCAAAGAAAGGCATTTACTTCTTACCTACTTAGGAAGAGTACAGTATGATCCAGCAAAACCTAACTACATCTCTTTGGACAAATTAGTATCTATTCCTTATGAAATATTTTGTGAAGAGATTGCCAAAGCCTCAGTACAGGACTTTGAAAAATTCTTAAGAGCTCTGTAGTTTTTGATGAATGCTAAAATGTAATATTGTAAAGAAATGTATGTATGTATATCTATGTGAATAAATGAATATATGTTTAAATTTAAATAAATGCCTTAGGTCTCAATTGGTAGTGGAGGAAAAAAAAGTGAGCAAAAGACGTGAATAGACACTTCTCAAAAGAAGATATACAGACAGCCAACAGACACATGAAAAGTGCTCAGCCTCACTGATCATCAGAGAAATGCAAATCAAAACCACACTGAGGTATCACCTAGCCCCAGTAAGAATGGCCATCATTAATAAAACAAACAACAACAGATGCTGGTGAGGATGCTGAGAAAAAGGAATGCTTCTACACAACTGGTGGAAATGCAAACTAGTGCAACCTCTTTGGAAGACAGTGTGGAGATTTCTGAAAGAACTAGAAATTGACCTTACATATGATCCAGCAATTCCCCTATTGGGCATATACCCGGAGAAACTCCAATCATTCTACAAAAAAGATCCCTGCACACGTATGTTTGTTGCAGCTCTATTCACAATAGCAAAAACACGGAACCAACCATGCTGCCCATCGAAGCTGGGCTTGTTAAAAAAATGTGGTACATATACACAATGGAATATTATGCAACCATAAAGACGGACAAACATATGGACTTCGCAGCAATTTGGATGGATTTAGAGTCTATCATACTCAGTGATTTATCACAGAAACAAAGAACAGAGTACAATATGTTCTCATTCATAAGCAGACCTTGAACAATTATCATAGTACTATAAGAAAGGTATTGGCAGTAGTGGGATATTGCCGGGTGGGGGTGTGGGCTGGGATTGACAATTGAGGGAAACGGCCAGGGGAGAGAGGGACACACCTCATCAACAAGGGTACCTGTATAATCAACATTTGTATACTGAACCCTGAATTGTACCCCACATCTTCAAAATAAAATTAATTAAAAGAAAACAAAAAAATTAAAATGAAGGAAGAACATGCTGCCCCTGTATCAACAAGGAAGACAGCCTCCTCCCATTAGGCCCCACCTTTAGATTTATCAAGGGTTCCTGGTGAGGTCTGACAAAGGAAAACCTCTGACCCCCCTATTCTGTGTCTAATGCCATAAGGGTTTATGTTTGTTCCTCTTTTTTCCTCATTTGCTCCTCTTTTTTTCAAATCAGGGCATTCTCCTTTTAAATATCCTGGCTTTTTACAATGATAACATTTGACTCCCGTGGGATTAAACTTTTCATCCCAGTTTTTCTTGGCTGAAGACTTCCTTTATCCTGTCCCCTCTGTTATTCAGGCCTTTCCCAAGGGGGCCTTGTGTTTCTTTTCACAATCATCCTTTCTATGGTGTTCACCATAATTTTAGCTTTCTGCCTTTGTTTTTTCTCATCTCTCTTAACAAACACCTTTGTGCATCTCTTAGTTCTTTAATGGGACTCTCGTTCCACTCCTCCAATTTTTGTAATTTCTTAGAGATGTCTGGCCAGCTTTTAGTAACAAAATTAACCTTTAGGAGGTCCTGTCCTACAAGGTCTTCTGGGTCTAGCTCAGAATATTTTCTCATCTGGTCTCTCAGTCATTGTAAAAAGGTCATTGGAGTTTCTTCCTTATCCTGCTGAATCTCAAAGGCCTGGGATCATGGAGCTGACTCTCTGATCCCTTTGATTATTAATTCTCTTAAATCTTGCATTCTAATCCTATCCCTCAGGCCATTATTATCCCATCTGGGGATCGTGTTTGGATATTTCTGTTCAGCTGGTAGTACTCCAGAAGCTGGAGGATGTTCTCAGTCCCAGATAGACATAGCCACCCTTTGAATCATTCCCCTTTCTTCTCCAGTAAATATGATGTTTAGAATAGACAACTCTACCCAAGTATATATATTATGTCCACGAAACTGATCAACCTGGTCAGCTAATCCTAAAGGATCATCCAATAATTACTTCATCTCCTTAAAATTTCTTACTTCAGTGCTAGTAAGTGGGGCATTATCAAAACCAATTTCTCCTTGAGCCAGTGGAACTTCCCTTAGCGGGAATAGTTTTGAGCTGTCATCTGAACTTCTAGGAGGAAAGGGGAAATTTTTGATGTCTTTCTTACATTGTTCTAATTCCTTTCTCAGATTAGAATATATGGATTTGGGATTTGGGGATTTTAACTCCTGGGTCTCCAGTGGGTCTGCCTTCCTGGTTACCTCCCTACACTACTGATCTTCTTGGGAGTTATAAGGGGGGAATGCATGAGAGCGGGTCCCAGGGTTTTTCTTTTTCCCCCAAGGTTCAGCTGTTTTCTCCTTGCTGCTCATTTCCAGGGGAAACATAGGGAAAGACCTTGAAAGCCAACAAAGAGTATAGTCTCTCTCCTCTGCCAAGACAGAGGGCTTATAATTTACATAGATTACTAAAGTCTGACAAAGCCAGTCCTTGTCAGAGCCAAATTCTGGCCAAAATACTGAGGGCTGATGAAGTGGTTCTCTGTTCCATACAAAACAACAAATCATTTTCTTCTTTCCTTTTTCCTTAGTTTTGGAATTATTTTTCCAGTTTTCTAATACCTGCCCAAGGGGACTATCTGAGGAAATTTCAAGGGGGTTCTCTTGACCTCCCTTCCTATGCCTAGATTGTTTATTACCTTCTCAGTTACCTGGTGAGCTGTGTAATTTCACAACCTGTTCTCAGGGTGCTTAATCCCTTGTACTGGAGATTTCTTGTGACCATTAGAGCCCCGAACTCCTCCTAAGGTGCTCAACACCCCTTTATTGGAGGTTTCTTGCAAACATTAGGACAAAATCTAGCTGTTTTCCTAGCAGGACAATGAAATTCTGGACCAGTAATCCACTTCTGGATCAGGAATCTGCTCATGGATTGGGAATCTGCTCCTGGACTGGGAATCCACTCCCCTTTCATATCCTGAGATACGTCACACATCCAACCTCCCAGAATTTATCTGACCCCAAGGCAGTACTTATAGCCCAATTTTCCTACCTTGGCTTGTGCACAAGGTTGCTGCCGTGGTGCCTGCCTTCACTTTGTTTCTCCTCCCTCAAGTCTCCAGTAACAGTCTCAGGTCTATCTGCAGGACTGCAGGAGCCGGGGACACCCGATCAGAGCAAGCCACCTAAAATTTGGTGGGACGCTTTCCTCCCTCTGATCAGAGTCTGGTCCCCACAGATGCAGATCTCCAAGATATGTCCCTACAATTGTTGGAGATAGGTGTGCCTTCTTCCCAATTTCACTGTTAAGAAATGGCACCGAGACTCAGAGGTGGGTGAAGTGAAGCAGTTTTTAAAAAATATAATGCTCTTGCAAGAACAGGTGCCTATCAAATGAGCAGATACACTGGAGCACTTACAATTATCATTTATATACCCTACAGCACAAATTCCTTCTCTATTTCCCCATTTGTTGAGTATTCCAGAGGTCACATTACTCTCCCAGACATTGCCTACATAGTAAATACTGGTTGGTTTACAGAATTATTACTAAGTTGCCTCACTTACATGTCCTATTTGCTGATTGGCTCATAGGACCTTTATTTAGATTGGATCCCACCAGAATTCATAGCCCACCAAAGTAAAAGGCCCACAAAAAGAGAACAAAGAATCCAGAAGTGGGTCAGTTTAAGGGAATGCAAGATGTCTAAATATTAAACCCATGAAAAGAGAACAAAGAAGCCAGAAGTGGATTAGTAAAAGGATTGCAAGACGTTTAAACATTAGTCAAGTTCCAGTTTTGAAAATAAGGCCATTGCTTTACTAGACTCTGGTGTGGCCATGTGCTCTTTGAGCTAAGGCCCCCCACCATGTTTCCTAAGCTTTGGTCCCCTCTCCTACCTTGGAGAGGTGAATCAATCTCTCTCTCTCTTTCTAATTTACTTTCTAAACAAACTATATTTTCTAATCCTAAAAAAAGAAAGAAAATAAATCATTCTATTTCATACAAATGAAACTCTTAAACTTGGAAATCAAATTCTTCTTGAGAAACAAATATTTCTGCCAGATTTTACCAATGATATTCTTGCAATGGTTAATTCATTTTCAGTTATAAGTGATACATTGCTTTTCTTCTCTGTATAATATGGTTTAAAACTGTAGAAATGTTCTAGGTAAAGATAGGTTGTAAAAAAAACCAATAGAAATGAAAAAAAAGAGTTTCTTCAGATTGTCACAGTAAATTGAAAAATTATTTTTTAATTATTATTATTTTTTTTTGAGTTGGAGTCTCACTCTGTCACCCAGACTAGAGTGCAGTGGCACGCTCCCAGCCATCGCAGCCTCGACCTGCTGGGCTTCAGTGATCCTTCTGCCTCAACCTTTCAAGTAGCTGGAACTACAGGTGTGCGCTACAACACCCGGTTAATTTTTTGATTTATTGTAGAGATGAGGTCTCGCCAAGTTGCCCAGGCGGGTCTTGAACCTGTGGGCTCAGGCAATCCACTCACCTCATTCTCCCCAAAGTGCGGGATTACAGGCTGAGCCACCGAGCCTGGCTGAAACTAGTTTTTAAATAGATTTTGTCTTTTAGAAAGGGAATTCAAAAAGTTAATTTTGTTTGTCAATGGGTTATGACATCGCTATTTATTTGAATTTTCCCTTTTATTCCTGAATTTATTTCTCACATCGTCTAAACTAAGTGTGAGGCCAGGTGCGGTGGCTCATGCCTGTAATCCCAGCAGGTTGGGAGGCTGAGATGAGAGAATTGCCTGAGTTCAGGGGTTTGAGACCAGTTTGAGCAATTTGGTGAGACCCCGTCTCTACAATAAATTTTTAAAAATTAGCCAGGTGTGTCAGCTGTCCCAGTTACTTGGAAGGCTGAGGCTGAAGGATCTCCTGAGTCCATTAGGTTGAGGATGTGGTATCAATGAGCATGCCACTGCACTTCAGCCTGGGTGACAGGGTGAGACTCTGACTTAAAAAAAAAAAAAACAAAAAACAGGGTCGGGTGTGGTGGTTCAGGCTTGTAGTCCCAGCAATTTGGGATGCCAAGGCAAGAGGATTGCCTGAGCTCAGGGGTTCAAGACCAGCTTGGGCAACTTGGTGATGCCTCGTCTCTACAATAAAATAAAAAATTAGCCAGGTTTGGTGGTGCATGCCTGTAGTTCCAGCTACTTGGAAGGCTGAGGCGGAAGGATCGCCTGAGCCCAGCAGGTCAAGGCTGTGGTGGTCGTGAGTGTGCCACTGTACTCTAGCCTGGGTGACAGTGAGATTCCAACTCAAAAACAAAACAAAACAAATAAAAACCCAAGTATGGATTCCTATTATGGTCAGAAATAAAGATCATAAAAGTATAACCAATAATTAAGTCTGGACCAGTAAAAAAGAGTAAGGCCTTTGGAGTCAGAAAAACATGAGCTCCAGTGTAGTATCTCCCAGTGACCAGAAGCATGACATGTGGCAGTGTGAGACACTTAACAGGCCCCCAATTCTCCATCTAGGGAGTAAGGGTTCCCTCTCTCATGAGTCCTTTTTGGGATTTGATGAGATAAAAATTCAGTGAAGGTCGCACAGGAGTTTTGACCTCAGACATGACTGAGGTGTGAGGCTCAGTTTTCTCATCTGTAAAGAAGGAACACCATGTTGACACTGTAGTTATGCTAAACAGATTATATGCTATTATACACACTAAATGATAAATCAATGTTATTATGCACACAGTTAATGAAAATATGAAGAATGATATCTAACCAGTGGTTAATGGAGATTTTTGCTTCTTAAAATTTTCCTCTTTTTCAAATACATTTAAATATTTTAGAAATATATTTAATAGAATATTTCACAAAGTAAATTGTTTCAAACTTTCAAACCTACAATTTCACCTCTAGAAAATTCATATGGATTTTGCCATGCCAAACCACATCTGCTAAGGAGAAGAAATTGTCATTTAATTCCTTTCAAATGATCTTATGGAGAAGGAAGCATCAATCCACAGTCCTTTTAGGTTTCAACAGCTTCTCTGAAATACATGACCACTTAGTCTTCTATGGAAGAACTGTGGAGTTCCATTGCTGATCTGACATGGTATCCCCTCAAAAGTGGAAGAGGCAAATCTTCAAATAAGACATTTGAAAGCTCCAATTTTTAGTTCATTGTGTGAAGCCACAACCATGAGAAATTTTGAGCACATACTCAATGGACCCCATTCAAATGAAAAAGTGTATCTTTTTTTCTTTCCTTCTTTCCTTTTTTTTTTTTTTTTTTTTTGAGTCCGGGTTTCACTTTGTTGCCCAGGCTGAAGTGCAGTAGCACAATCACAGCTCACCCCAGCCTCTATCTCCTGGGCTCAAGCAATTCTTTCACCTCAGCCTCCCTAGTGGCTGAAACTTTGGACTCGTGCCACCACACCTGGCTAATTTTCCAATTTTTTTGTAGAGATGAGGTCTTGGTATTACCTAGGCTGGCCTCCAACTCCCAGGTTCAAGCAATCCTCCTGCCTCAGTCACCCAAAGTGCTAGGATTACAGGTGTAAGCCACCATGTCCAGCCTGAAAAAGTATATCTGGAAATGGTGAAGCTGATGGAGTTATTAGGCAGCTAATGATAATTAAACCATTAGGGTATGTCTGAGGAGACTTCTCATAGGAAGTGATGCTTAATTTTTTTTTGTTTTTGAATTGAAGTCTCATTCTGTCACCCAGGACAGAGTGCAATAGCACGCTCACAGCAACTGCTGGGCTCAGGCGATCCTTCCACCTCAGCCTTCCAAGTAGTTGGTACCACAGGCACACACCACCATGTCCTGGCTAATTTATTTATTTATTTATTTATTGTAGAGACAAGTTCTCGTCAAGTTACCCAGGCTGGTCTCAAACCCCTGGGCTCAGGCAATCCTTTCGCCTAGGATCCAAAGTGCTTGGATTATAGGTGGGAGCCACTGCTTCCAGGGTAACGTTTAATTTAAGCAAAGACTTGAGGCTAAGAAATGTCAAATACAAGTTATAGGAGGTCACTGTTTTAGACTATGCTCTGCCCTACACCCCAAGAGAGTAGACTAAAAATAAAAATATAGTCACCTATGCTAAAGTTCCACACAAACCAAGTTGTTGTATAACTCTGAGAAAGAGCTGTCAGTTTCTCAAAATGGCCCATTAAGAGCGTTAATTGGCATGATAATGAAGTCTCCTATTTTAATCCTTTTACACACACACACACACACACACACACACACACACACACAATAGCTGAAGATATCTGAGGTTAACTGATAAGTTGTTTTGCTGTTGTTCTGCTTCTCTGTCACTGCCGTACAAGAAAAGTATGCTCAGGCTGGCCTCGGTGGCTCAGCCTGTAATCCCGTGCTTTGGGAGGCTGAGGTGAGTGAATGGCCTGAGCCCACGGGTTCGAGACCCGCTTGGACAACTTGGCGAGACCTCATCTCTACAATAAATCAAAAATCAGCTGGGCGTGGTAGCGCGCACCTGTAATTCTGGCTACTCAGAAGGCTGAGGTGGAAGGATCGACAGAGCCCAGTGGGTCGAGGCTGCGGGGGCCGGGAGCGGCCACTGCACTCCAGTCTGGGCGACGGAGTGAGACTCCAACACACACACACACACACACACACACACACACACACACACACACACACACACACACTATGCTCTTTGCTTTTGCTTTCTTCAGCTGATCTCTGTTTATAAAGTCAAACTCTGGCCAGGTGTGGTGGTTTATGCCTGTAATACCACCACTTTGGAAGGCTGAGGCAGGAAGATTGCTTGAGCCCAAGAGTTTGAGACCAGCCTAGAAAACATAGTGAGACCTTGTCTCTACAAAAAAAATATCAAAAAAATTAGCTGGGTGTGTTGGTGTGTGTCTATAGCCCCATATATTTAGGAGGCTGAGGCAGAAGGATCATCTGAGCCCAGGAAGTTGAGTTGAGATGAGCTGTGATCATGCCACTGCATTTCAGCCTGGGTGACAGAGTGAGACCATGTCTCAAAATATATTATATATAAAAGAAGTCTTCTGTTCAGAACACTTTTTTGATGGTATAAAGTGTTGCTAGATTTTGGAATCACAAATAAAGCCAATTGAGACCTTTATTTTTTGAGTCGGAGTCTCACTCTGTCGCCCAGGCTGGAGTGCAGTGGCATGCTCACAGCCACAGCAGCCTTGACCTGCTGGGCTCAGGTGATCCTTCACCTCAACCTTCTAAATAGCTGGAACCACAGGCATATGCCACCATGCCCAGGTAATGTTTTTTTATTTATTGTAGAGACAAGGTCTTGCCATATTGTTCAGGCTGGTCTCCAACCCTTGAGCTGAGGTAAGCCTCTGGCTTCCACCTCCCAAACTGCAGGGATTACAGGTGCGAGCCATTGCGCCTGGCTAATTTAGGTACCTAGGGTTAGTTTGTGCTGTGGCAGAGCAGAGTTTGCAGTGGCTGACAAGTCACTGGCAATGGCTGCATTTTTTGTTGCTTTCTTTTTGGAGACATTTCATGTGTTTCACAAAAAGCTATGTCAAACTTCCAAGATTATGACTGTACAGAAATGTAGGTTGCATCCTATTTGGAGCTAGCATATAGTTGGACAGAATTGTAGGTTGCACTCTATTTGTTGCTAGCATAAAGGGCTGCAGTTTTAGAGATCTCTGACAGCAGTTGCAGTAAGTGGTTATTACTGCAGAGAGTATGAACTCTGGCTTTCAGTATTTTCAGGAATGTGGGTTCTTTTTTCTCATGTACTTAGGTAAGGGAGACCTCAGGTGTCTCACTGGATCAGACAGAAACTAGAAAATCATTGACTAAGTTGGTCAAGGAGATCCTAGAGTCAAAGCCATCTCTGAAACCAAAGATTTAACACAAAAATAAGATTTAGAATTTCTCAAGATCTGAGTACGCTGATTTCCAGTAGACCTGCATTTTTGTGCATAAGATTTCTGGCCTCAGAAGCTACAAATTTTTACAAAATGGCAAAATCTTACTAAAGATAATTCAGAATTATGGTGGTCATTATGCAGAACATTCCAGATGAACAAGATTGTTCATTTAAGATGTGCACTTGAATCCCAAGCATCCCGAATTGGGAAGAAACAACAGGATTCTTATTGGCATTCAGAAGTTTCAAAGACACAACAGGACTCTAAAAGAGCTGTTTAAAAAAGATTCATAGCAGTGGCTCACGCCTGTAATCTCAGCACTGTGGGAGGCAAAGGTGAGAGGATTGCCTGAGGTCAGGGGTTTGAGACCAGCCTGGGCAACTTGGCGAGACCTCGTCTCTATATTAAAAAATATATATATAGCCAGGTGTGATGGTGCTCGCTTGTGGTTCCAGCTACTTGGAAGGCTGAGGCAAAAGGATCACCTGAACCCAGCCGGTTGAGGCTGCAGTGGCTGAGAGCTTGCCACTGTACTTTAGCCTTGGCGATAAGAGTGAGACTCTGACTCAAAAATAAGTAAATAAAAAGAAAAAGGATTCGTTGAAAAAAACTAATGAGGCCAGGCACAGTGGCTCAAGCCTATAATTCCAGCACTTTGGGAAGCCAAAATGAGGGGATTGCCTGAGTCCACGGGTTCGAGAGCAGCCTGGGCAACTTGGCGAGACCTCATCACTACAATAAATAAAAAAGTTAGCCAGCCGTGGTAGCATGCACCTGTAGTTCTGCCACTTGGAAGGCTGAGGTGGAAGGATCGCCAGAGCCCAGTAGGTTGATGCTGCAGTGGCTGTAAGCGGTGCCAATGCACTCCAGCCTGGGTGACGGAGTGAGACTCCAACTCCAAAAAAAACTAATGAAAAGCTAAAAATGCAAAATAGTCCCCATATCAAAGGCAGTAAAACTGATGTAAATCCTACTGCTCTCTTTTCACACATTTTGCCTGAATATTCACAGTCTACTGACCCTAAATTACATATCTTCTCTGAAAAAAATAAAAGTTAAATAGTTTCCTTATAAAATAGAATGACCCCAAAAAATCAGGAGGTATTCCTGGAGTGACTTACCCTTCCTGGACAAAAATGGAGCTCAGGGCCATAGTTTAAAAATTTCCTAAACCTAGGGAAGATCTTCTGAAGAATTCTGGGTCTCAATTGTAACATAACACTGGGAAACCTGACCTCTACCAACGAATACATATGTTGGTGGGACCTGGGGAGGCCAAAAATGGATAAAAGAGGCCGAATGGTGTTCTCCTGAGATTGAGATCAATGTTAACAAAAGATGCCAAACTTTAAAATATTGAAGATGGTTTATTCTGCACCAAATGTGAGTGATGTTAGGTCTGTGGCACTCATCCCTAGGAGGTCCTGAAAATGTGTGCCTGCTGTAGTTGAAATGTAGCTTGGTTATATACATTTTGGGGAGGACAGAAGTTATAAGAAACCTTATATCAATATATGTGAGATTTCTATTGGTTCCATCTGGGAAGGTGGGACATTTCCAAGCAGGAGCTTGTAGATTATAGGTGGATTCAAGGATTTATGACTGGCACTTTGGAGCTCCTATCTAAAAAATTTGGAAATCAGTAGAAGAGATGTCCTGTTGAGATAAAGGGGGTGGACAAACCCCAAGTTTCTTTCTCATTTTTTTTGAGTTGGAATCTCACTCTGTTGCACAGGCTGGAGTGCAGTGGCACACTCACGGTCACTGCAGCCTCGACTTACTGGGCTCAGGCGATCCTTCCACTTCAGCCTTCCAAGTAGCTGCAACTACAGGCATGCGCTACCATGCCCAGCTAATTTTTTTTGGAGATGAGGTCTCACCAAGTTGCCTAGGCTGGTCTTGAACCCGTGGGCTCAGGCAATCCTCTCACATCAGCCTCCCAAAATGCTGGGATTATAGGCATGAGACAACGTGCCTGGACCCAAGTTTCTTGATGTGTAGAGGAAGTTTTATAGGTGACAAACTTCAGAGAGAATAGATAAATGTCTTAAACGATGCCCAGAGTCCCTAAAAGACAACTTTACAAGGTCATAAAATACTTTGATTTTTCCCTTTTTATGTGTTATGTGATGTTATGTCAGAGACAGTTTGGAAAGTAAACCACATTAAATAGGTAAATTAAAAAGGCCTGTCTCTCCAGGCCCCTTAGTTATGAATTTGGTAAAGAAAGTCATCATCAAGGACCCAACAAGACTCCCCTAGTTTACTTATGGGCCAAGTAAAGCCCAAAATATTCCAAATGATGTTTTGAAAGCCATTCTCAAAGTGTTTCAACTCCACAGTAACCAACAACCTAGAATAATATTAAGGCCTGCCCAGGGCACTTCTCCACAAGGGATTTCTAAAACAGCAGTTTCCAAAGAACTGCTGTCATTTGTGCAAACAACCAGGAAATTAGAATAGGGACTGCCCCCATAGATTTCTAAGAAAGACCCTAAAAACAGGCTGCCCACCTGGGCGTGGTGGCATGCACCTGTAGTCCCAGCTAGTTGGGAAGCTGAGGTGGAAGGATAGCCTGAGCCCAAGAGATCAAGGCTACAGTAAGCTGAGATTCTGCCACTGCACTCCACCCTGGACAAGAGTGAGACCTCAACTCAAATAAAAAATATAAATAAATAAATAGTATAGTATTTTATTTAAAAAATACAGCTTTCTGACATTTACTTATTTTGAAACTTTTGTAAAATAAATTTACATCATTAAAAGAAAATCTCCATTTGTAAGGGTGCACCTAAACTACTAGAAAGTTTAACAATGGGAAAGACAGTGGCCTAAAGTTTAAACAACACACCTTACCATTATTCCAGATGCTTTTCCTAGCCATCCTGTCTTTTTTTTTTTTTTTTTCATCTTATCTTAACTGGACCTTCATCTATGCCTTTCTTTGTTTTGGCAAATATTAGGGTTTCTACTAATCTAAGTTTCTATTGTTCTAAATTCTATAAATTTTCTACCTTGTTTCATCTGGGTGTCAATCATCCCTTTGGAAGTGCAAATTGAAGAATTGCTTGGCAAAATTGCCCCAAACAACTGCTTGGGGCAATAGAGTGGGTGATTGAATAATTGATGGTTCAAAGGGGAGAGAGAAAGTATTTGAAAATTGGCAAATGAAAACTTTTAATGAAGCTATAAGATCTGCTTCTGTTTGTGTCTATATGCTATATCGATTTGTGTCTATATGCTGTGTCTATGTGTTATGTGTATGTAATATTTCTATACTAAAATATATGAGAGACCTCTGATTAATTGATCTTTTAAAAAGCACTTAAATCACATATTTTATCAGAAAAATAACACTTAATTCAAATACCTTTTAGTTCACATTCACATAACTTGGGTAAATTATTAGTAAATAAGACTATTTGGAAAAGAGCTGACTTCTAACCAGCACAAGTATCTATGCATTTAACTTTGGGATTCTTGACTAGGTGACTAATGCCTAATATATGCATGCTGTAAAAATGATTAACAGGAAAATGACTCGAGGGGATTGCTAGTTTTATACAATGCCTCATCAAATTTTCATGATCTCAGGTCAGTTTAGAACCAGTTTAGTTATGCTAACTCCAACAGGGCACGGGGGTGGGGGGTGGGGGGGAGTGGGAGGTGTTTCATGATGGCTCAATGGCCAATTAAATGCTTATAAATTCACAGTTTAGCCAGGTGCAATGGCTCACACCTGTAATCCCAGCACTTTGGGAGGCTGAGGCAGAGAGGATTGCCTGAGCCCAGGGATTTGAGACCAGCCTGAGCAACTTGGCAAGACCTCATCTCTACAATAAATCCAAAAATTAACCAGGCATTGTGGCGCGCGCCTGTGGCTCCAGGTACTTGGAAAGTTAAGGTGCAAGGATCACCTGAGCCCTGCAGGTCAAGGCTGTGGTGGCCGTGAGTGTGCCACTACACTCCAGCCTGGGCAACACAGTGAGACTCGGACTAAAAAAGACTCATACACAAAACAAACAAACAAAAACATTATTATATATCATGTGAACTGTTTTCAAACAAGGTTGTTAAAATATGTAAATTAGGAATAAACATTTATAAATAAACTCTTCATACTTTCAAAAATTTTTTGGTCTCCCAAAGCGCTGGGATTACAGGCTGAGCCACCGAGCCCGGCCAAAGGAGCATGTTTTGAGATGAAATATTTTTATTCTCTTCAATATATTCATAAAATGTTGGTGTGCGACACAGCTCAAATTGTTTGGGTCTGTTAATAAACATAACATGTTTATGTCTTATAATTTCACATAAATATAAGGTTATAGGGAATTTAAAATTATAATATATATATATAATCAAAACTACTAGAAATAAAGAAAGCAAGTCAGGCTTGGTGATTCAGCCTGTAATCCCGCGCTTTGGGAGGCTGAGGTGAGTGAATTGTCTGAGCCTGCGGGTTCGAGATCAGCCTGGGCAACTTGGTGAGACCTCATCTCTACAATAAATCAAAAACTAGCCGGGCGTGGTAGCGCGCCCCTATAGTTCCAGCTACTTGGAAGGCTGAGGTGGAAGGATCGCTGGAGCCCAGCAGGTCGAGGCTGCAGTGGCCGGGAGTGGCCACTGCACTCCAGTCTGGGCGACAGAGTGAGACTCCAACTCAAAAAAAAAAAAAAAGAAGAAGAAAAAGAAAAGAAATAAAGCAATTCTGTATGCAAAGTGTACAAGTGTTTTTGATGAGAAAAATTGTGAGAAGTCATGATAATATGTTTTTGTTAAAAGAGTGATATCATCTAATTTGCTTCTTTTTTAGTTGTTTTAAAATAAGAATTTAGAAAGTGAATAAAAACAAGGCAGGCTGGAACCAGTAAGTAGGAGAGATGCAAGCAAAAGTTTTACAACTTATGTATGAGGATCTGAGGCAGGTTATTTAGTATAGAATAGACATAGATAAGTTTCTTGTAGGTAGTTTTTGTTTGTTTTGTTTTGTTTTGTTTTTGAGTAGGAGTCTCACCCTATCACCCAGACTGGAGTGCAGTGGCTGCTCCCATCCACTGCAACCTCGACCTGCTGGGCTCCGGCGATCCTTCCGCCTCAGCCTTCCAAGTAGCTGGAACTACAGGTGTTCGCTACCACACCCGGCTAATTTTTTTTGATTTATTATAGAGATGAGGTCTCGCCAAGTTGTCCAGGCAGGTCTCGAACCCGCGGGCTCAGGCAATCCACTCACCTCAGCCTTCCAAAGCGCGGGATTACAGGCTGAGCCACGGAGCCCGGCTTCTTGTAGGTAGTTTTAAAATAGGGTAAGCATTCCAATATTTTTCTTATGGCACACCACACCTGACCACCCTGCCAGTTGGAATGTGGACTTATCAGTGTAGCTCACCCTTTAGCACATGTTTAGCATAACAATCATTGCAAAGGTGTATCAAGCTTCTTGTTAAATCAAATGCACATTCAGGAAAGCCTACCAAAGGGGGAGACATGGTAATCACGGTTAGTAGAATAATCATTGTAAAGGTATATAACGTTTCTTGTCAAAGGAAAAGTCACATTCTTTCTCTTAAGATGTCTATGCCCATCAGGGTTGCCTCCTTTCCTCTTTCTTTAATACATTGTTTCATCTCATTTTATTTTATTTTATTGAGTAGGAGTCTCAGTCTGTCACCCAGGCTGGAGTACAGTGGCATGCTCACGGTCACCGCAGCCTTGGCCTGCTGGGCTCAGGTGATCCTTCTGCCTCAGCCTCCCAAGTAGCTGGAACTACAGGTGCACACCACCATGCCCCGCTAATTCTTTTATTTATTGTAGAGAGGAGGTCTAGCCAAGTTGTTCAGGCTGGTCTCAGGCAATCCTCTCACCTCAGCCTCCCAAAATTCTGGGATTACAGACCTGAGCCACCACACCCAGCGTAAATTCTGTTTTAAGCTATACTTGGGCTCTCTCCAATGAAATGCTTTTCTGTAGAGTGCCAAAGAACCCACAGATCATCATACCTTACCCCACTTGGCAACAGATCTATTTCTGGTTTTAAAAAAAAGATGAAAAGAGAGTAACATTTTTCTTTCACTTAAGAGGACTTTGTATACTCAAAAACAATAAGGGGGGAAAACAAAGCACATTTTTGTCCTAAGGCAAAATGTCAATATAAAAAGAAGTATGGTATGGGGCAAAACAAAGTTTATGCAAGTTATAGAAGGTTCATGGAGCATAAATCTCGTGAAAGAAATTTTATGTGTGATTAAATTGGCCAAAATTAGAAGAGAATTAAAAGTAACAAAATTTTTCTGAAAATTGAGCAGTAATGTCAAAAGTACACTGATGAAAGCTAGTGTTTGGGCCCCTGTATTGGAACAACAGGGTTTTCTCAGAGCACTGATCTGCCCTTTTTTTTTTTTTTTTTTTTGATTTGGCGTCTAGCTCTGTTGTCCAGGCTGGAGTGCAGTGGCACTCTCACAGCTGCCGCAGCCTTGACCTGCTGGGCTCAGGTGATCCTTTCACCTCAGCCTTCCAAGTAGCTGAAACTACAAGCACGCCCCACCATGCCCGGCTAATTTTTTTTTTTTTTTTTTGAGTTGGAGTCTCACTCTGTCACCCAGACTGGAGTGCAGTGGCCGCTCCCGGCCACCGCAGCCTCGACCTGCTGAGCTCCGGCGATCCTTCCGCCTCAGCCTTCCAAGTAGCCGGAATTACACGCCCGGCTGATTTTTTGATTTATTGTA
The DNA here is from genome assembly GCA_027257055.1 of Cephalopachus bancanus. Lineage (NCBI taxonomy): Eukaryota > Metazoa > Chordata > Mammalia > Primates > Tarsiidae > Cephalopachus > Cephalopachus bancanus. The sequence goes on along the minus strand of JAPVLO010001043.1, from coordinate 141,619 downwards.
GAGATGAGGTCTTGCTGCCCAGGTGGGTCTTGAACCCATGGGCTCAGGCAATCCACTCACCTCAGCCTCCCAAAGGCGCGGGATTACAGGCTGAGCCACCGAGCCCGGCTTAATTTTTTGATTTATTGTAGAGGTGTGGTCTCACCAGTTGCCCAGGCTGATCTTGAACCCATGGGCTCATGCAATCCTCTCACCCCGGCCTCCCAAAGTGCTGGAATTATAGGCATGAGCCACCACACCCGGCCTGATCTGCTCTTAATATAAAACTGTAAGAGGTTTTTCTTTACCTTCTAGGTAACTGGCCTAGGAAACAAACGTTCTGTGCCTTTGAAATCTTTTGTCACTTTGTTTTTATTTCATAGTGATAACCCGTGATCCTAGTTTGATCGAGTGTTTTAAACCTTTTGTTTTTGGCAAACTTCTCACAAATCGAGATTATAGCTGGACTTGGTGGCACAGCCTGTAATCCCGGCACGTTGGGAGGCTGAGGCGAGTGGATTGTCTGAGCCCGCGGGTTCGAGACTAGCCCAGGCAACTTGGTGAGACCTCACTTCTACGAAAATATTTTTTAAAATAAGCTGGACATGGTGGAGTGCGCACGTAGTTCTAGTTACTTGGAAGGCAGAGGCAGAAGGATCGCTGGAGCCCACATAGGTCAAGGCTGTGGCGGCCGTGAGCATGCCACTGCACTCCAGCCAGGGTGACCGAGTGAGACTCTGACTTAAAAAAAAAGAAATCAAAATTAATCTTTGCCTTGAACTAATTTGGGATATTCCACAGAGCCCCAGAATTTCTCAAAAAAAGATCTGTAAAAGAGATATTAGCCGGGCTCGGTGGCTCAGCCTGTAATCCCGCGCCTTTGGGAGGCTGAGGTGAGTGGATTGCCTGAGCCCGCGGGTTCGAGACCCGCCTGGGCAGCGAGACCTCATCTCTACAATAAATCAAAAAATCAGCCGGGCGTGGTAGCGCACGCCTGTAATTCCGGCTACTCAGAAGGCGGAGGCGGAAGGATCGCCGGAGCCCAGCAGGCGAGGCTGTCTGGGCGACAGAGTGAGACTCCAACTCAAAAAAAAAAAGAGATATTAAGCCAACTGAGCTTATCTGATATGTTAAATTATATGGAGAACTGTCAAAATAATTAATAATGTTTAACCTTGAGTTATGTTTACATGAATATGTTTGTTATTAATATGTGTTCCCAAATTGTATAAAGTTCTTTGAAATCTTGGCATAAATGCTATCAGCCATAACTTTGGCTAAGAAATAGCCAAATTATTTTATCAATGGTATCATAATGGACTGCCATCAACTATATCATCATTATAATAGACTTTCATCAGGTTTTGAATGGTTATTTTAAGAATTAATGTCCACAGTCAATTGTTTTATTCCGGTGCCTTTCTGAAAGCTTATTGCAATTACAGTCCTAACATGTTAGGTCTTCAAGAAGATTCATAGAATGAAAAGAGTTCTAACAAGTACAGGTTTCTAATAAGTTTGAGTTCATACCATTGTACTGAATTTTCAAAACTCTAATAAAGTAACTGGGTATGTTGTTATGACTGAATTGCGAGGAGACACACCAGCACACCAAGTCCAAATTAATATTGAGCCCTTCATTAGCATGTGGTCAAGAGTAGGCTCTTGCCATGAAGCTCTTGACACTGAATGGAATCAGCAAGAAGCTTATATAGGCAAAATCTGCAAGTTGACTACATAGCAACTTAGTGACCATAGCAACCATAAATAAGCAACTTAGCCATAGCAACCATAAACTAGCCACTTAGTAACCAATATGGTAACTTTTAATTGTTAGGGAGTTTTGATTAATTTTATGTCCCAGGCACAGCCGGTAAAGTCCCTGGAGTTGTGCCAACAAGATATGGTTTAAGGCAGTTACATAGAGACAAGGTGGAAGAACAATTACACGATGGAGTTACCTTGGTTAGGTTACTTACAAAATATGAGAATATAACAACAGGGTTTTGCCAGGTATAACATTTGATTTTAGCTAACAAAGCATACAATTATACAGAATCTGTGGCTAGGGAGTGTTGCAAACATCATGACTGGTTAGCATGACTAGCTCAGGGGAACAAAGTTGTGGGTTTGTGGTTACGGAAACGTTACAGCAATCACATGCACACATGGGAGGTTATTCTTAGGTCAGGCAGACAACTAAAATGAAAGATTTTAACAAAAATAGAGTTACTTATGTCAAGAAAGTTATTTTAACTATCTTGGTTATTTTATTGGCCATTTCAATGTAAAACTGCTAACCAAGATCAGAGCAAGAACTACAGGAGACTGAGTGAACCGATGAAAAAGAATTATGGGTTATTAAGGCTTCCTTATTGTTTTCCAGATTTATTTATTTATTTTTTTGAGTAGGAGTATCACCCTGTTGTCCAAGCTGGAGTGCAGTAGCACATTCATGGTCACCATAGCCTGGGCCCTCTGGGCTCAGGTGATCCTTCCACCTCAGCCTTCCAAGTAGCTGCAACTATAGGCGCCACCACACCTGGCTAATTTTTTTTAAAAAATTGATTGTAGAGATAAGGTATCGCCAAACTGATTGTAGAGATAAGGTATCGCCAAACTGCCCAGGCTGGTACGGAACTCCTGGACTCAGGCAATCCTCTTGTCTCTGCCTCCCAAAGTGCTGGGATTACAGGTGTGAGTCTCCATGCCCAGCCTGTTTGCCAGATTTAAAGAAATATTTTAAAACTTTAAAAAAGCTATGTATCGTTTACAGCAATTTGGTAAAACATACTGTTGTAAGCCAAAATGTATTTATTTATTTTGAGTTGGAGTCTCACACCGGCACCCAGGCTGGAGTGCAGTGGCACGTTCACAGCCACCCCAGCTTTGACCTATTGGGCTCCGGTGATCCTTCTTCCTCAGACTTCCCAGTAGCTGAAACTACAGGCACACGATACCATGCCCAGATAATTTTGTATTTATTGTAGAGACGAGGTGTTGCCAAGTTGCCTGGGTGGGTCTTGAGCCCGCAGGCTTAGGCAATTCATTCGCCTTGGCCTCCCAAAGTGCTGGGATTATAAGATGAGCCACTGAGCCCAGCCATAAACAAAAATTTAAGCGTTTACACATGTTGACCACAACAAGGTTCGTTCGCTTGCATTGAGACAGGATCTTGCTATGTTGCCCAGGCAGGTCTTGAATTGTCCAGCTCAAATATCAAGTGATCCTCTCATCTCAGCCTTCAAGCAGCTGGGATTATGGGCACATGCCACATGACCACATAAGGCTTTAAATGTTTCCATATAGCCATCTGACAAATGTCAAATGGCTTGTCTTTGGCTGGAACAATGAAACTCAATGAAATACATCATAATGCGTTTGACACCATAATTTATAAATGGCATGTTGGAACCAGAAACCCAAAATGATGGCAGCTAAGTAGCACTAATGCCTTAAGTTCTGACCATGTTTTCACCTAGAGGAGAGCCTTATCAAAAGGGGAAATTGTCAAATAAAGAGTATAAATTTATTTCTCAAAGTTCTGGAGGCTGGGAAGTACAAGATCAAGGAAATTGCTGATTTGGTTTCTGGAGGAGGCTGACTTTCTGCTTCATTTGTGGCACTCTTGTTGCCTCACGCATCGTGAAAAGGATGAAAAGGGATGAATTTGTATCCTCAAGCCCTTTTATAAGGGCACTAATTCCATCAATGAGGGCAGAGCTCTCATGGTCTAATCACTTCCTAAAGGCCCTATCTCCTGATACTGTTGCAGTGAGATTTTCAACATGAATTTTGGAAGAAACACAAACATTCAAACTATAACATTTACCATTTTGTAAAAATGGTCACATGACATTGTTTTATAAAAAATAAAGATTTCAACTCCTGACTTCACAGTTTATCTGTGTAGGTGTGTGCTTTTTCTGTCTTCATTCATTCCAAATGTTCACACATTGTCATATGCAGCTATCTCTCTAGCTTACTCAAGGGCTGGACTTCCTCTCCTAGGGCATGAAGACTCAGGAAGGGACTTTGGACAAGGGGTGAAATTTCTAAAACGTTCTGACGGAGGCACTGAAGCTCAGGCCTCTTTATTCTCTCCCTCTGGCTTTAATGTGAAGGAATATATGGCCAGATCAGGCCAGCATCAATTGGGTAAGTTGGACAAACTATTTTGAGGTAGGAAATCTCAGAATGAGATTATAAAAATTGTGAAGGCTGAATAGCCTCTGTGGTCTCATAAGCAGTTTACAATCAAAATCAAACATCAACCAATCAGAGATACCTCATTTGCCTGGCCGGCACTCAAATGCATGAGAAAATCCTAAAACTCACCCTAACCCACCCTAACTGAAGAAGGTCAAACTCCATTAGGAAGAACCTCAGGCCACTGCCTCTTTGCAGCAGACAGCAGACACTCTTGCTGCTGTCCTGCCCATTTTGCCCTTCACAATGTATCTTCTCTTTAGATATGTTCTAATGTTTACATATCTCTTAGAATAAATATTTCTTAATTTATAATTGTCTTGGTGAATACTTTCACCCCCCCACGACTTTGTCCATGCCATACCTAAGCTACCACACATGGCATTTGGTGGCCCCTTGCAAGGATCTTTGTCCCAACTCTCTTTCTCTAGAAACTCTCTGGCAACTGACAGTTTTTAGCCAGGGTACTCCCTGGTGTAGCCTGAAGGCCAGAGGGAGAACAAATTTGACTTCTTTGCCTGGGAGCAAGGAAGGCCCTTTCCTATTTTTCCTGGTCAGAAGACTGACAGCTGGAAACTCCAGAACAAACCCACGCATGCTTGGGGAAATCCAGACCTCTCTATCCGTCTTTCTCCAAATAACCTGTGAAGGTAGCTGGTCTTCCTGCTCTAGACCCCATTGAACCCAGTAAACCCAGGCAGTGCCAGATCGTTGAGTTTCCCCTCAACCCTCTTTCCTGACCTGGTTAGATCACCCAGAATCATTGGCCTTAGGATCTAGACCCAAGAATTTTGTCCATAAGCCGGAGTTCCTAGTAGGTGGGACACCCCTATAGAGAGTGAATTCGTGTTTCCTTGTGGACTTAGGGATATCTTTTCCAATAGGTGAGAGACTCCTTTGGAAAGTGCATCTTGGAGTCCCTTAGTGGACAATAGTGAACCCCTTTCCCTTAGCAGGACTAGCCCAAGAGGAATTGGTGCTGGAGTCCTTAATCAACAATTTTCCCTATCCCACCACGGAACAAAAACCCTCCATTACCTCAGACTCAACCCTGGGCTGCATTTTAAAACATTGGAATCATACTCAGTGATCTATCACAGAAGCAAAGAATAGAGTACCATATGTTCTCACTCATAAGCAGACCTTGAACAATTATCATAATACTATAAAAAAAGGATTGACAGTAGTGGGAAACTGCCAGGGGAGGGGGTGGGATCGGCAGTTGAAGGAAAATGCTAGGGGAGGGAGGGGCATACCTCATCAACAAGGGAACCTGCATAATGAACATTTGTATACCTAACCCTGAATAGTACCCCACATCTTTAAAATAAAGAAAAAAATGAAAAAAAAAGTAAAACATTGGGATAAATTTGACCCTCAAGCTCTCAAAAAGAAACATCTAATTTTGTTTTGTTTTGTTTTGTTTTTCTGAGTCGGAGTCTCACTCTGCTGCCCAGGCCAGAGTATAGTGGCATGCTGCTCATGGCCATTGCAGCCTCGACCTGGTGGGTTCAGGAGATCCTTCCACCTTCAGTCTTCCAAGTAGCTGGGACTACAGGCATGCACCACCATGCCCCATTAATTTTTTGGTTTATTGTAGAGATGAGTTCTCACCAAGTTGCCTGGGCTGTCCTCGAACCTGTGAGCTCAGGCAATCCTCTCACTTCGGCCTCCCAAAGTGGTAAGATTATAGGTGTGAGCCACTGTGCCCACCCTGAGCCACCGTGCCTGGCTTAATTTTCTTATGATGGCCTTACTGGCTTCCAGGGGTCTTGGCCCACGTGGGGCCTCACAGAAGACTTCTAGGGGTCTTGGCCCACGTGGGGCCTCACAGAAGACTTCAGGAATGCCAGAGGAGTTGCTCAAACCCAGAGCTAGGAACCAGCAGGGACCCATTGCAACCCCATGCTTCTCCTCAGGTGGTCTTGGTAAATTTCTTCTGAGCCTCAGACCTCCCATTTTAGGTTGATGGTCCTCAGTTTACTCTGAAGGGGTTTTAACTTCCTAGGAGATAGTTTGGGAACCAAAGATTTGGTTCTGAGGTGCATTCTAAAGGGCTCTCTCCATTGCCTTTTCTCCCTCCCCAAAGAGAGAAAGAACAAGGAGAACAGCCCCTTCAGACACCCCAAGAGGTTTTATGGTATGCCAAGTTTTCTGAGACTGGTGCTGAGTTAAAACACACTACTTATACAACTCAGTTCTAAGATGTAAACATTGAAAACTCATTTGAAACTATTTTAAAAAAGGAAAAAAAGAGGAAAAAAGGTTTTTCAAATCAAACTGCTATGGAACCTACTTCACCCAACTTTTTGTCCAGCTCCTATTAGATTGCTTATTGAGGCAAACAGAGTTTAACCATGTGAACGGCTTCCAAATTTTGTCAGAGATATAATTTGGAGTCAGCTATCCTTTATAAAATGATGAGTTTGTTGTTATTCCATGGTTAGAATTTCCAAGGGAAAAGCCACTGAATTTTTGTTTATATGTGTGTATGGGTGTTTAAAAGTGTCTATGGGTATGTATATGTTATGTGTTGTGTCTAGAATGCTACCAAATTGGCCTATAAGCAAATGAGTACTCAAAAATTAAGCAAACCTAAATGCTTTCCAAGTCATGTGACCTTAAAGGTCTTTGATAAACAAATGGCTTTAAAGTTATTCATAAAATAAAAATGTCTTCAAAATTGTCAACATACATTTTGACTGTCTACTAATTAGATAAGTTTTACATCTACCTCTGGTAGATATTTTAAGGTGTCAAGGTTTGATGTGTGGTTCATGGTTTTCATTTGTAGGTACCAACATGAAGGGCTGAAGAACCAGAGGGCCAAAACATCCCAATTGGCAGTCGCAATTAGTGACAAAACTCCAATTGCCTATCAGAGACCTGGTAAGAACAAACCTGCTAAGGGGGATGATATCCATTGCTTATGGATATAGTCTGCCAGGGCACTAGAAGTGTAGCTGCCCCAAAGAGGCCTAAACCTCCTAGATCTTGTCCACTGTGCAGGCCAGAGAGCTATTCTGAAGAAAGGAGAGAATACCTAGTTCAGAAATGGTGGCCACTTTAGAAGGCCTGGAAATCTGCTAAAGTGCCTGGCACTGGCTTACCATCACCCGTCAAATACCAGGTGAATATTAGGGTGCTGGAACCCAACTTAATTTCTTAATTTAACACAGGCGACACTCGTTTGCTCCTGGCCATCCATGTTGAAATCATATAGCTTTATCTTAATCAAAATTTACTAAAGGTTAATTCAAAATATAAGTGTAAAAATGTTATCAATAAATGATAAAGGAAAAAAACAGAAAGCAAGGGAAAAATGAAAGAATGTTGTTGGTATAAAGGTATGTTTTTAGTAAGGAAGGGTATAAAGAAAGAGACTAATTTTATATAAAGAAAGGACCTTGTATGGTACATTTCTGTCCTATAATAACATGGCTGATTATTTGAAGGAAGGAAAGTTGGGACAAAAATAAAAGTTTTGAGCATGTCAAAAAATGGTATGAGTATGTCGAAAGCTGTATGGTGGAAGGTTTGTGAAAAGTATGTGAAAGGAATTCTATGAACACTGAAGGCTACAAAAAGGTTCTATGAATTTACCATTGATATCACTTATACAAAACTGCTACTCAGAGACCAAACATGAGCTTCTTTTTTTTTTAATCAATATTTTTTATTATGATTTTGTGGGGTACAGTTAAGGGTTAGGTGTACAATTACATTTCATTCAGGCACCCTGTTGATAAGAGGCGTTTCCCTATCCCCAGACAGATATTTGTGGCTGTTAATCCCATCCCCCTCCCCCATAGTTTCCCAGTACCATCAGTCATTTTCTTATAGTATTACATTGGATGTTCAAGGTCCATTATATGAGTGAGAACATGTGATACTCAGATCTTTGTTTCTGTGACAGGTCACTCAGTATTATACACTCTAGTTCCATCCAGGTTGCTGCTAAATTCATGATTTTGTTCTTTTTTATGGCTGCGGAGTAGTCCATTGTGTATATGTACCACATTTTTTTAATCCAGTCCTCTTTTGATGGGCAGCATGGTTGTTTCCAGGTTCTTGCTATTGTGAACAATGCTGCGATAAACATACGTGTGCAGGTATCTTTTTTATAGAGTGATTTGAGGTCTTCAGGGTATATTCCCAGTAGGGGGATTGCAGGATAATATGGAAGGTCGATTTTTAGAGCTTTTAGGAATCGCCACACTGCTTTCCACAGAGGTTACACTAGTTTACACTCCCACCAACAGTGTAGAAGTGTTCCCTTTTCACCACACCCTCTCCAGCAGCTGTTATTGTTTGAGTTGTTGATAACTGCCATTCTGACTGGAGTTAGGTGGTATCTCAGTGTGGTTTTGATTTGCATCTCCCTGATAATTAGTGAGGTTGAGCATTTCTTCATGTGTTTGTTGGCTGCTCGGATGTCTTCTTTTGTGAAGTGTCTGTTCATATCTTTTGCCCATTTTATAATGGGGTTGCTTGTTTTCTTCTTTTCAGCACTTTTGAGTTCCTTGTAGATCCAGGATGTTAAGCCTTTGTCAGACCTGGAGTTGGCAGATACTTTTTCCCAGTCTGTAGGCTGTCTCCCTGCTCTCTTGATGGTTTCTTTGGCTTTGCAGAAGCTTGTCAGTTTAATAAGGTCCCACTTGTCTATCTTCTCTCTTATGACCTGTGGGTTTCGGGTTTTGTTTAGGAATTGGATGCCAGTTCCGATTTCCATGAGGGTATTTCCTTCCTTTTCTAAGGTTCTTATGGTTTGAGGTTTTACATTTAGGTCTCTGATCCATTTGGAGTTAACCTTTGTGCATGGGGATAGATAGGGGTCCTGTTTCAATCTTCTGCATGTGATCAGCCAGTTTTCCCAGCACCATTTACTGAATACGTTCTCCTCTCCCCAGTGGTAGGTTGTGGGGGCTTTGTCGAAGATGAGTTGGTTGAGAAATTGAGGTTTTGCTTCTGGAATCTCAATTCTATTCCATTGATCTATATGCCTGTTCCTGTACCAATACCAAGCTGTTTTGATTACTGTAGCTTTATAGTAAAGTTTGAAGTCTGGTAATGTGATACCACCTGCTTTGTTTTTTTTTGCTGAGGATTGTTCTGGCTATTCTTGGACGTTTGTGCTTCCATATGAGTTCCTGTGTTGTTTTTTCCAGGTCTGAGAAGAATGTTGCCGGTAATTTGATGGGTATTGCATTGAATCTGTAGATTGCCTTAGGTAAGATGGACATCTTCACAATGTTGATTCTTCCAATCCATGAGCATGGGATATCTTTCCACTTGTTTGTGTCATCTTTGATTTCTTTGAGCAGTGTTTTGTAATTTTCATTGTAACGGTCTTTCACATCTCAGATTAGGAAGATGCCAAGGTATTTCTTTTTTTTGTGTGGCTATTGTGAATGGAATTGTGTTTTTTATTTGGATTTATGTTTGTTTATTATTGGTGTAGAGAAATGCGATTGTCTTTTGTACATTTATTTTGTATCCTGAGACTTTGCCAAAGGCCTTTATCAATGTAAGGAGGCTTTTGACAGATTCTCTTGGGTTTTCAAGGTACACAATCATATCATCTGCAAAGAGAGATAACTTGACTTCCTCTTTTCCTATTTGGATACCCCTGATTGCCTCCTCTTCTCTGATTGCTCGAGCCAGGACTTCCAATACTATGTTGAACAGGAGGGGTGAGAGTGGGCATCCTTGTCTAGTTCCAGTTTTCAGGGGAATTGGTTCCAATTTTTGTCCATTTAGGAGTATGCTGGCTGTGGGCTTCTACTATTTTGAGGAATGTTCCCCGTATGCCTAGATGTTTGAGGGTTTTTATCAAGAAGGGGTGCTGGATTTTATCAAAAGCTTTTTCAGTATCTAATGATATGATCATGTGGTTTTTGTTTTGACATCTGTTGATGAATTTAATTACATTTATGGTTTTACGAATGTTGAACCAGCCTTGCATCCCAGGAATGAAGCCTACTTGGTCATGGTGGATGATTTTTGAGATGTATTGCTGAATCCGGTTTGCTAGGATCTTGTTGAGAATTTTAGCATCTATGTTCATCAAAGATATTGGCCTGTAGTTCTCTTTCTTTGCTGGATCTTTACCTGGCTTGGGTATCAATGTGATGTTGGCTTCGTAAAATGATTTGGGGAGAGTTCCATCTTTTTCAATCGCCTGGAATACCTTCAGTAGGATTGGTATCAGCTCCTCCTTAAATGTCTTGTAGAATTCTGCTGGAAAGCCATCTTGACCAGGGCTTTTTTTGTAGGAAGTTTTCTTATTACATACTCGATTTCCTTGATTGTTATTGGTCTATTTGGGGTCTAAATTTCTTCTTGTTCCAACTTAGGTAGGTTGCGTGATGTCAGAAAGTCCTCCATTTCCTTAAAGCTTTCAAGTTTGTTTCCATACAAGTGTATGTAGTAGTCTCTAATGATCTTTTGTATTTCTTCACGGTCAGATGTGACTTCATCTTTTGTGTTTCAGATTGTGCTTATTTGGTTTTTTCCTCCTTTTTTCTTGGTAAGTCTAGCTAGGGGACCATCGATCTTGTTTATCCTTTCGAAGAACCAGCTTTTTGTTTCATTGATTTTTTGTATTATCTTTTTGTCTTCTATGTCCTGGATTTAGGCTTTTATTTTGGTGATCTGGATTCTTCTGCTGAAATTAGGGTTTTGGTGGTCTTGCTTTTCCAGCTTCTTTAGGTGACTTGTTAGGTTGTAAATTTCTGTTCCTTCCATTTTCTTCATGTGTGTTTGTAGGGATTTAAATTCCCCTCTTACTACAGCTTTCAGGGCATCCCAGAGATTTTGGTAAGATGTTTCTTCATTTTCATTTGTTTCCAGGTATCTTTTGATCTCTGTTTTGATTTCATCATTGACCCAGGAGTTGTTTAGCATCATGCTGTTTAGTGTCCATGTCTTTGTGGGTTTTGGGGGGACTTTGTTGGTGTCAACGTTTATTTTTATTCCACTGTGGTCCGAGAAGGTGCATGGTAGAATTTCGGTCCTTTTAAATTTGCTTATGCTTGATTTATGGCCGAGTATGTGGTCGATATTAGAATATGTTCCATGTGGTGATGAGTAGAATGTGTATTCTGTGATCTTTGGATGGAGTGTTCTGTAGGTATCAATTAAGTCCATTTGGTCCAAAGTCACATTGAGGTTCCAGATCTCCTTGCTGATTTTTTTCCTGATGATCTTCTAAGGTTGTGAGTGGGGTATTAGAGTCCCCAGTTATGATGGTGTTAGAGTCAGTATCTTTCTTTAGTTTTCCTAGAAGTTGCTTTATGAAAGTTGGTGCACCTATGTTGGGTGCATATATGTTTACGATAGATATTTCTTGTTGATGGATTGAGCCTTTTATCATTATGTAGTGGCCTTCTGTATGTTTTTTGATTTTTAATAGCTTGAAGGGTATTTTGTCTGAAATTAAGATCACTACTCCTTGCTTTTGTATTCCGTTTGCCTGAAAGTTTGTTTTCCATCCTCTTACTTTGAGTCTGTGGGTGTCCTTTCTAGTGAGGTGAGTCTCTTGAAGGCAATAGATTGTTGCCTGGTGATGTTTTATCCATTTTGCCATTCTATGTGTTTTCAGTGGTGCATTTAGTCCATTCACATTTAGGCTAATAATTGAAATGCAAGAGTTGATCCCTGTCATAAGGTTCTTACAGAGTTGTTCCTGTTTGTTTGTTGTCTTTCTTTGGGTTTTGGAGTTGGTTCATGTGTGTTTTTAATCTTTTGCCTGTACTCTTGTGAAGAATGTTGTTGTTCTTTTTTCTTTTTCTTCTGTGTTCAGTACTTTCTTAAGTGTTTCTTGTAGAGGTGGTCTGGTGGCAGCGTAGGTTCTTAGGGATTGGATATCTGGAAAAGATTTCAATTCTCCCTCACTAATGAAACTTAGTTTGGCTGGGTAGGTTATTCTTGGTTGAAATTGTTTCTCTTTTAGAACTTTGAAGATAGGGCTCCAGGCTCTCCTAGCCTGAAGGGTTTCTGTGGATAAATCTGCTGCTATTCTAATTGGTTTTCCCTGGTACGTAGTCTGGCCTTTTTCTCTTGCTGCCTTTAGGATTTTTTCTTTTATAGCTACTTTGTTTCGGCGAATTATTATGTGTCTGGGAGTTGGTCTTCTCATTTGTTGTCTTGCAGGGGTTCTCTGAATCTCTTGTGTTTGAATTTTTTCATCCTTGATGAGATGAGGGAAGTTTTCTTGAATTATTTCATGAAATGTTTGTTCCAGTGTGGCTTCTGTTTCTCTCTCTGCCTCAGGAAGCCCAATTACTCTCAGGTTTGGTCTCTTGAAGTGATCATTCATCTCTTGCAGGTTTTGTTCTGTCTTTTTGAGCTTCTTTTCTATGCCTTTGACAGTTTGGGTTAGTTCTGTGTTTTGGTCTTTGAGCTCTGAGATTCTTTCTTCTGCTTGGCTGATTCTGCTTTCCATGCTTATTATTCTGTTATTCATTTCCATCACAGTATTCTTTACTGCTGTCATTTCTGACATCAGCTCCTTCCTATTTTCCTCTTGTCTCTCCTCAATTTTTTAAATTCTCTCCATTAATGTCTTGATGTCTGGGTTTGTTGCATGTAACCAGTCATTTTGGGGGCTCTTCATTTTTGTGTTCCAGAATCTGTTTTCTCAGTGTCTGATCTCCCAGGGGTCTGTGTGAGACCTATATTCTTCTTTTGGTTTTTCTTTATTTGTGTGGTTTTTCCCCCTCCCTACTTTTTCCTTCCCTCCACGTCACCGTCTTCTTTAATTCTGTTATTCAGAGGTAAAGGGATTGGTTTTACTTCTGTTTGTTCAATTTCCTATTCTTTATGTATGGCCTCTTACTTTGTTCAATTCTGGAGTTGCACTGTGGGTTGGGGGTGGTCCTTTTTGCAGTTTTGAGATTTACTTAAGGGGGGAGCTGTGATTCAAAATGTATCTGCAGGTCCTGGTATTCGCTGACAGGTGTCTGAATAATCTGGAATCCACTTCCCACTGCCTTGGAATCTGTCCATGCAGTGGGGCTGTAGGTTTACCCCCTGAAATAAAATGTGGTTAGTAGAAGGGAGAGAATGGAGCAGACAGTGGGTTGAAGAGGGGGGTGGAGAGATAGAGGAGTAAGGGGGGAAACAAGCGAGTGTGCCAACAAATAGAGAGAGAGCCCTATACTGAAACAGATAAAAACAATAGACCAGAGCTACAGACGAACCAACTCTCATACAAACAAAAATAAAACATATAGTGATGCTAACATACCAGCTATCCAACCACCTTATTAGTGTCCTGTTCCTCTATACAAAGATATGGTTTACAGAGAGAAGAAAAGAGAAGAAAAGGAAGAGGAAAAAAGAAAAAAAAGGAGCAATACAGTAGGAATAGAATTAAGTCATTAAACTAACAGAATCAATCAAGCACACTCTGAGACATTTCGTTTAAGTCCAATGTTCTTTCAGGTCTGATTTCTAGTTTTCTTTTCAAGCTGGTAAATTAGTTTGCAGTTAGGGTCAGTTGCCCCTGGTCTGCTGTGAAGGACAGTTCAGATCACCCTCTGTTCACCACTCTGGCCTATGTCTTTATCAAGCTTATTTCTCCCGTTTCAGTGTTATTACCTTGAATCGCCAGCAGGTGGTGCTATCTCAGCTGCTCGCCCCAAAGGCAGTGGGGCCAGAAAGGAGCGGCAGATACTGAAGATGGCAAGATGGCTGCCTGCCTCAGGGCAGATGGCAGGAGACTTACGGCGGGCAGGACGTCTCGGTCGCAGGAGAGGTGGCAGTGATCCCAGCAGATCTTCCCTGAAGGGGCTTCAAGGACTGAAGTTGTGGATCGCCTCCGGCCCGGGTGGTGCAGTGTGTTACTGGCGGCGGTGGCAGTGGCTGCAGCGGCGGCGTCTGCACTACAGTGGCTGTCCAGACCACTGCGATGCCCCAGCGGTGGCAACGGCCGAGCTCTGTATGAAGAGCAGGCTGCGATGTTGGGGTCCGTAGCTCCCGGGGCGAGAGTCAGAGACCCACTGCAGTTCTCCTTTGCAGAGGTTTTCACAGACCGGGTTGCCCCGTCGCCATCTTGCCGGAAGTCAAACACGAGCTTCTTAATTAATAATCGCCAAAAGAATTTTCTTCTATAAACAACAGGGGTGGGGGAGGGGGAGGAAGAGACAAAATTAAGTTACCCACCTATGCTGTCTTTGTTACAAAAAGTGAGTTTTTAAAAAAATTTTTCAAAATCTTTAGACTATCCCTTGCAAAAATAAGTAATTTACAATGGCCTGTAGTCTTGTGTTATTACATTATGCTTTTAAATTTTTAATACTTAAACTCTTCAAGTTCTCAATTCAGTCTCTAGGGTGGGGTAAGACAACAAAAGTCTCAAGAACCACACCTACCCTCACTCCATCCTCCTAAATTGCTTGCAGACCAGGTACAAGGATTACTAATCCAACATAGGATGGCTAACAAAATAACTTTTTGTTTAAAGTATTACTAATTATTTTTGTTAGACTTTAAGGTACTATTTTCCTGTCAGAAGGCCAGTACCATTCCACTTCTCTCATAGATAGTAGAGAAATGTTAATCTCCCATCTCTCCAAGTTAGAGGTTACATGGGCTTCACACATCAATCATTGTGAAGAAACTTGAAGACATGCCGCGGAGACATCACATATGGACTAAGGAACTCACTGGTGCAACAGTGGAAACTGCTTGAATGCCTGTAGTGGGTGTTGAGCCCACTGGGGTAACTATAAATACATTTTACCATTTATAGTAACAGCAGCTATAATGGCCTTAAGATATCATCAAAAGCCTTAAGATATCATAACAGCAGCTATAATGTCCTTTATTATAGTAGTATTAATTCTAATAGTATATGCTTGTACACAGTGCTTTGTATACAGATCCAGATCCAAAAGATACTTAACAACTCTATGGGCTCCTGTCCTTTCATTCCCTCCTCTTGCTCTAGACAGGCAGGGACAGCTTTATGACCCCCACTCAGCAGGAAGTAGATACAGAAGTCCTTAATCCCTAGTTACAAGTAAGAATATTTTTGAACTAGCAAAACGTGAGAAATGAAAGGATGGACCCCAAGAAACTTAGAATAAACTTAGTTCACATTTTGCCTCAGCATAGCCATTTTTGCTTAGACTGACATGCTTTGAATTTAGCACAGGTTAGACATTAATAGATACATTTCCAATAGGCAGGTTGTAGGAAGCATTCAGACATTTTACTGCAGGCCAAGGTGGCAGCCTACCCCACCCCGTCAGGAGACCTCCATCAGATGCAAGATAAGGACACCCTAACCTTTCAATTCATGGTTTAGCATAATAATCTTTAAGAAACCTTCAGGTTCCTTGTTGAGGGCAGAAGGTCAAAGATCACCCCTTAACTGGCCAAAGCCATAGAAGTGATAATAAGACCATCTTTTTGCTAAGGAACTTGTGGATCAGAAATGTCTGACAAGTCTCTTGCAGGAAAAACCCCTCCCCTTGTCTCCTCCCATCTAGTCCACCACCATGGCAGCAATCATGTCACTGAGCTACCCATCTGCCTGCTGTCCATCACCTGAAGTTAGTACCTGTGTTTACCTGCCCCTTCGTGATGACGTGGAGCAGACCACCAACCAATCACCTTAACAACCTTCCCCATTAAAGGGAAGATTAAAATGATTCAACCATGAGCAACCAGTCACCATTGCCTTGCTATGCTAGGGTGTGGCCGTGTGCTCTTTGAGCTATGGCCAGGCCATGTTTCCTGTCTTTGGCCTCCTCCCCTACTTTGGGGAGGTGAAATCTCCTCTTTCTTGCTCTCTCTCTTCCTTTCTAATTTTTTTTTTTTGAATCACAGTCTTACTCTGGCACCTAGGCTGCAGGGCAGTGGCATGCTCACAGCCACTGCAGCCTCGACCTGCTGGGCTCAGGCAATCCTTCTGCCTCAGTCTCCTAAGTAGCTGGAACTACAGCCATGTGCCACCATGCCTGGCTGAGTTTTCTTGATTTATTGTAGAGATGAGGTCTTGCCAAACTGCCCAGGCTGGTCTCGAACCCCTGGGCTCAGGCAATCCTCTCACCTCAGCCTCTTAAATTGCTGGGATTATAGGCACAAGCCACTGCATCTGGCCTTCTAATTTGGTTTTTAAATAAACTATATTTCCCAATCTAACTTTGTGCAATTCTTTTCATCTTTCATGCAGCATTGGATCATACAACAGACACCCAAACCTCCAGTGGACCTGAGCTAACATTCTGGAGGCCCCGCTGGGATTATAACCTAACACAACACTGTCTTTGTTAGCTTTTGTTGTTTAAGAAGATCTCTCAAATAATTTTGTAAGCTTTTTTTGTTTAAAGTATTGCTAATTATTTTTGTTATATTTTTCAGAGTCAAAAGAAAAAATCTTTTTCTTGGAACTATTTACAGTCTTTCAGAAATAAGTAAAGTACGCTCTTGTAAGCTAAATTTGAAACACGTCTTTCTCTAGTTTCTCTAGAATTTGAAAGTTATTAATTTATAGCAATATGTTTATTTGCATAAGTTCAATAATAATCTATTTTCTTTTGTTAAAAATGGTGATTGGAAATACTGGTTATTTTACCAAGGCTTTGACTGGAATAATGTTTCAAAATAAACTGCCTTGAGGAATCAAGATTAAAATCTACAAAGAGCCAATACCTACTACCTCTTCAACTCTGTGGGGTTTCTAAATGATGGTAAATAAAGAAGTTTACTTGCTAATGAGTCCAGGAACCCCAACATACTTGGAACCTCAAAAAAGGAGAACTTCACAGTACACACAGGCCTTTATAACAAGTCCTTGGCTGAAGTCAAATTCTTCAGGAAGATCTAATCTGAAATTCCTTATGGAAGGAGTCCCAACAAAGCCGATTCACAAAAAGCCTATATAGCAAATTATTCTTCTTGATACACTTTATGCCAATAAGTCTAAAACTTATTTCATGAATAAATTGGTCCTACTATAATTTATCATTAATAAAAATGGAGAACTGGAGAAAAATAATTATGTTTAAAAAAACTATAGTACACCTGTTTTAAGTTCTCTTGTTCATTATTATTTTCTAAAATTTAAACTGCTTCCTAAAGTCTTCCCTAACTAACATGTCTTCAAACTAGCATTTTAAGATTTTTCTTCAGATTTTCTCAAAGCATTTGTATTGCCTTTTTAAAGTCATTATCTTAATATTTACTATGTTTTTTTCTTTTTACTCATACTTATTTTCCTCTGCTTTGCAACATATATGGTGTCCTCTATATAAGTAAAACAAGAAAATGGTCCTAACTTTCCTGATTCTTTCCCTTTTGGGGACCTCTCAAAACTGCCTACAAATTCCCACACTCAGCAACCCAAAATATTGGATAATTCTAAACTATCATCACTTCTATCTAATCTGGGAAAACAACACACCCAGAAGCAAACTTTAACATTCCAGCTTTACAGCCCCCAACAACCACCACATTGACTGTCCAATGCTTCTTCCTTGGGTCAACATTTCAGGTAACATACTGACTTTTTACCTTAACTTTAACCTCCTGCCTAAAATCTGAGGGAACTTTCTTCCTATGTGGATCAAATGCATACATCTGTCTTTCAACCAATTGAACTGGAACTTGTACATTAGCTTACATAGCCCCAACATCCAAATTGCACCTTCTTTTTTTTTTTAATCAATATTTTTTATTATGATGTTGTGGGGTAGAGTTAAGGGTTAGGTATACAAATACGTTTCATTCAGGCACCCTGTTGATAAGAGGTGTTTCCCCGTCCCCAGACAGATATTTGCTACCATTAATCCCATCCCCCTCCCCCCCCATAGTTTCCCAGTACGGTCAGTCATTTTCTTATAGTATTACATTGGATGTTCAAGGTCCATTATATGAGTGAGAACATGTGATGCTCGGATCTTTGTTTCTGTGAGAGGTCACTCAGTATTATAGACTCTAGTTCCATCCAGGTTGCTGTGAAATTCATGATTTTGTTCTTTTTTATGGCTGCGTAGTATTCCATCGTGTATATGTACCACATTTTTTTAATCCAGTAATCAACCCCTCCCAATTCTGCTTTACAGTTCTAACAGCAAAACTAGCATTGGACTAGGAATTGCCACTGGAATGGGTACAAGTGTTGCAGAACATACTTATCACATCCTCTCAATTGCAAGGACGGTCCTTCTGGTCATCTACTCAGGGATGGTACTCCTGGTTACTCCCACTCCTGGGGCCACTAGCAGGTATTTTATTGCTCCTTCTTTTGGGTCCCTGCATGTTTAGTTTACTTGTCAAATTTGTTTCTTCTTAGAATTCAGCAATTTCACCTTCAAATGGCACTGCAAACAAGGTATCAGCTTCTCCCCAGTGGTACTGGCTACCTGTACAATCTCCCTTGGATTCAGCTGGATGCGTTTCGCTGTATGAGACTTCCTCTTCTGATGAGTCCCTTCTCATATCCTAAATTCCATAATCCAAAAGGATAACCCACAGTGTCCTCAGACAGACCAACAATCATAGGTAGGACCAGTGCGATGCCCCTCTTCAGCATGAAGCAGCTACATAAGATGAGATCATCACCCCATGCCAAAGATTTGGCATTGCTGCCCTGTCAGGGGGGAATATAGAGGAACGTGATGCCCGATCACGTCAACATCAATTGGGTAAATTGGGTAAACTATTTTGAGGAAGGAAATCTCAAAATTAGATTACAAGAATTGTAAAGGCCTCCGGCTGGCCCATAAGTGGCTTACAATCAAAACCAAACATCAACCAATTAGAGCTACCACATTTGCATGGCAGGAATCCAAATGCATGATGGATCCTAAAACTCACCCTAACTGAAGAGAGGGTCAAATTCCACTGGGGAGAACCTCAGGCCACTGCTTTGTCTCCACAGACAGCCTTCTTGTTCATCATAGTATAACATGTCTTACTTTTGCCTTTTCTTTTCTAGTTTGTAAGTGTCTTGTTTAACTTTAACTCTAAGCTTGATGTTTTTGTCACTCCATCCTCTCATGATTTTGTGATAACATAGACAGCTTTCCAAGCATAGTTTTCAGGAGGTACATTTCTGGTTCCAACCATTAGGTGTCTGTTAACTATCCTTTTTCGCTTCAGTTGGAGTTTCACTCAGTCATCCAGGCTGGAGTGCAGTGGCATGCTCATGGCCACTGGAAGCCTCCACCTGTTGGGCTCAGGTGACCTTTCAGTAAGTTTATTGATTTATTGTAGAGATGAGGGTTCACCAAGTTGCCTGGGCTGGTCTCAAACCTCCCAATGTAAAGTGCAAAGTGCTGGGATTATTGGCGTGAGCCACTGTGCCTGGCCCCATTGACTACTTTTTGTTTTTATTTTGTTAAGAAAATACACGATTTTTGTCTACTTTCATTATAGTGGCCCACTAAACTTTACATTGTCTGGTCTGTTTTTTTTTGTATTCTGTTTCTGGGATGTGCTGCAGTTAATTCCAGCCACATTAATATTTTCAGAACATTTTGTCACTTTGTCTAATTTAAGAAAACTCCAAATATAAGACTTTAGTAAAGCTGTGCTGGGAGGGCTACTGTTTCTCCGGGTAACATCTGAATGACCCTAGAGAAGCTCCTGCACCTCATTAAGCCTCTGCAACACTAGGAAGCTGGTGATTATGAGTTCAGAGTCACTTGTGAGGAACACATGAAAAAAAAAGGTAATGTAACAAGTACAGAGCCTGATCTACCACAGGCACTCAGAGTTCTCTGAGTTTGCAGAGTGAATGAATACAATGTAATGCAGCCAACAGAGCCTGGCAAACAGAGTCCTCTGTGTTTGCAACACTACCTGAGTCCCAGGCTTGGATACTGTAGCTAACCACCTCTGTAGGGCTGGCTCCCAGGGTGTTAGACTGGTAGCAAATTTATGAGACAGTGAGAACAGGAAGTTTCGTCTTCTCTGGCCTCCAGGGTTCTCCTCTCTATGTCCTTGGGAATGGAACTTCCTGTAAGGATTCTATCTTGTTCACATGGTCCTGACAAAGTGGTGTGGCACCTGCTCTTGCCTTCCTCAGCGGTACTCTTCAATCTTCTTCAAAGTCCCAGCTCCATACCACACAGATTCTTCCCAAGAGAGCCCTTGTGAGGACATCAGCGAAAGGTCACTGCCTTTGGGACACACCATGGGTGAGTTGGACAGCATGAGGCTGGGCTCACAGGTACCCATAGGGCCAGAGAGATTCTGGGCCCCCTCCCCAACCTCCACTCCAACTCACAGGACACCCAGATGATCTCCCTTTAGATGGAAGTGGGCAATGGCAAGGAAAAAAGCCTGAGTTATGTGAGCTTCTCAGGCCCAGGGTTTGAGGTATGGAGAGGGTCACCTGGGGCAGAGGTTTGTGGAAATTAACACACCTTAGATTCATACTAAAGGTGGTAGAAGGATAAGGAACACATCTTGAATCTTTACACCAACCATTCAGGGTAGAGTGTATTGCCAACCCCAGCCCATCACCACCTGAATGTTTCTCAAGTTTTTCTTTATGGCCCAGCATGTTACTTACTCTGGAATGTTTCATGTATAGTTTTTTTGTGCTGTATTCTATGTCATTTAAGCAAATTTGTTACTCATGCCAGTTAAATTTTCTCTATGTAGTTAAAATTTTGTCTGCTAGTTTAATTTGTTACTCAGTGAGATGTGCCAAAATTCCCACAGTGACTGTGGGTTTGTCCATTTCTCCATTTACTTAGATCAATTTTTGCTCTGTATATGTTGACTCTAAACTGTTAAGATATGCATACATGTTTAGAATTGTTTCTTTAACATCTTCTTGTTGATTTGAACCTTTTATCATTATGAAATATTTTCTCTAGTACTTTTTTATAAAATATATTTTTTCTCTTACTAATATGGTTATATAAGCTTTCAGTCAGTTAGGGTGTAAATAGTATATATCTTGCCTTTTTTATTTTCAAATATTCTATAATATCAAATTTTATGTGTTTCTCTTAAGGAGATTTTGATGGAATCTTTTATCTAGTCTGATACTCTATTTCAGTTTGGAATATTTAGTCTGATTACTTTTAATGAAAGTATAGATAAGCCATTGCCTTACTAGTCTGTGGTGTAGACATGTTCTCTTTGAGCTATGGCCGTTACCATGTTTCCTGGCTTTGGCCCCCTTCCCTACCTTGGGGTTGTGAATCTTCTCTTTCTCTCTTTAATTTACTTTTAAAATAAACTATATTTTCTAATCTAAAAGAAAGGGAAAGTATAAATAAGTATAGTATAAGTATTCTGGTCACATTTTTGCCCAGTTTTTGTTATATTAGCATCATTATGAAATATAATGCATTTTCTCCTACTAATATATACCACGCACAGATAATATTATTATTTTTTGAGTTGGGGGTCTCACTCTGCCGCCCCAGGCTGGAGTGCAGTGGCACAATCACGGCTCACGGTAGGCTTTATATCCTGGGCTCAGGCCACCCTTCCACTTCATCCTCCTAAGTAACTGGGCACAAGTAATCCTCCCGCCTTGTTCTCCCAAAGTGCTAAGATTACAAGCGTGAGCCACTGTCCCCCAGCTGATATTGTTATACTAACTTGATGTCTTGTTACTTTTGGAATCTTCTCAACCAAGACATCCTCAACTGCAGCTTTGTTACTGTTCCTTCTCCTTGTTTCTGGGCCCAAATTAAACCTGTGTTAGATATGCTTATCATATCTCCTTTAATTCTCTCTCCAAGTCTCGTGGTATTCTCCATAATTATGTCTTTCCAAGATTTGTTCTGGGTGTTTTCTTCAGCCATGTTTTCATTTCTCTGATTCTTCCTTAAGGCAGGGAACTCACCTTTGACCCATGAACCACAGCAACATACTTTCAGGGTAGATTTTGTTATTCTCCAAGTAGAGGTGAGAGTTGAGGGTTAGAGATGATGTGCAACTTGTCCCAGGTCATTCAGCCTGAAAAGAGCAGAGCAGGGACTAACATCATAGATTAGACACTCAACCCAAACCCTTCTCACTGTGCTTATTTTCTTCTTGATTGAGAATGTGCCCCACCTCTCATCTCCCAGGAAATGAAACTACAGTGAAATCTTTCAACCTTTTTGGCACTGTAATATATTTTTTCTAGATTATAAAAATCAGTTACATTTCTTTATTAGCCATTATATTTTCTCAGTACTTTTTTCTGGTATTCCAAAAATTAATTTTAGTTCTCCATTTAAGGTCACAATAACCAAGCTAACTCTGCTCAAAGAAGAGCAAGATATTGGGGTATTTACCGAAGGAGATTTAGCAATTGGTCTGAACCTGTGCATCCTGGCATGTACCTTTCATCCTATCTGCAGCAAGATGGAGATCCAGCAATGAGTGGTGCCTACGCGGACTCTCCAGTAAGATAGTAAGTGGCCAGTCAGTATGACTGGAATGCACTAGCCAGTGAAATACATAATGCTGTAGTTAAAGCATTATCCAACCTGGCAGAGAGAGAAATGATAGAACCAGATTAATTGTTGAGCAAATTTATTGTAGCCTGAGTATCAGTAGGGCGAGTGTATATAGAAGAATGAGCATATATGGATTTCTTTCCTTCTTTCCTTCCTTCCTTCCTTCCTTCCTTCCTTCCTTCCTTCCTTCCTTCCTTCCATCCTTCCTTCCTTTCTTTCCTTGGAGTCTCATTCTGTTGCCCAGGCTGGAGTACAGTGGAATGCTCATGGCCACCACAGCCTTGACCTGCTGGGCTCAGGTGATCCTTCTACCTCAGTCTTCCAAGTAGCTGGAACTGCAGGCATGTGCCACCACACCTGGCCAATTTTTTGATTTATTATAGAGATGAGGGCTCGCCAAGTTGCCCAAGCTAGTCTCGAACCCATGGGCTCAGACAATCCTCTCACCTTGGCCTCCCAAAGTGCTGGGATTATAGGCATAAGTCACCATGCCCGGCCTATGAACTACTTTCTTTTTCTCCACTTTCCCACAGCACTCCCTATGCCATTCCACACTATTATCAGAGAAGCAATGTTCATAAACAAGACCAAACCCTTGTTAACACGGAGAGAGAGCAAAAAGCTCCAGAGAGAAGAATGGAGGGAAACAGACAGGATGGGACCTCAAGGAGCCGATTCAAGATCACAGTGAGTGTCCAGGCAAAATGTATCTAATATTCAGAAGGAGAACAAAGAGAGTTGTGTTGGACTTGTATAGAGACATTAGGTGCTTTTCTGAGGGCAGAGGAGTTGGTGATCCATCTTTTTTATTACTAGGAGTTAACATCCTAGATCATCTGAGGGCAAAGTGAGAGAAGCAATATAAAAGGACAGACTGACTACAGAAAGAATGGAAGAACTTCTATACAAGCAAAGGAGGAAACTAATGCTAAGGAGATAGAGCAACTCCATACCAGTTGACTCATTTTGGCTCAAACTATGTGTGTAGGGGGTCCTTGTCATAGGGGCAGGCTGGGTCTGCCTTCAGTAGAATCTCATGGGGCGCTTTTTTTATATAAAAGAAAGCTTGTATTAAATATCTTAAATTGATTATTTGAAGAACACTATTTGAATGGAAAGAAAGGGCATTTAGGAAATCCATGTGTGGTTAGAAATCATACATATCTAGAAAGAATGGATGGAATAATGGAATAATAGTGGAGTAAATAAATTAGAAATAATGAGTGTCCTATATTTTAAAAATATGTTAAAGTCTAGAGAAAGGTCTAAAAGAAACATGTTTGAGTCTAATTTTAACCCCTTTTTTGTTTTGAGTCAAGTCTCACTCTGTCACCCAAGCTGGAGTGCAATGGCACGCTCATGGCCACTGCAGCGTTGACCTGGTGGGCTCAGGCGATCCTTCTGCCTCAGCCTTCCAAGTAGCTGGGCCTGCAGGCATGCACCACCATGCCAAACTAATTTTTCTTGATTTATTTTAGAGAGAAAGTCTTGCCAAGTTGCCCAGGCTGGTCTCGAACCTCTGGGCTCAGGCAGTCCTCTTGCCTTAGCCTCCCAAAGTGCTAGGATTGCAAATGTGAGGCACTGCACCTGGCCTGTTTGTTTATTTATTTATTTATTGCCCAGACTGGAATGCAGTGGCATGATCATGGCTCACTGCAGCCTTGACCTACTGGACTCAGGCGTTCCTTCTACCTCAGCTTCCCGAGTAGCTGGGAATACAGGCGTGCACCACTAATCTGGCTAAATTTTTTTACTTCTTCTTAAAGATGAGATCTTGCTATGTTGTCCAGGTAAGTCTGAAACTCCTGGGCTCAAGCGATCCTCTAGCCTCAGCTTCCCAAAGTGCTGGGATTACAGGAGTGAACCACTGTGCCTGGCCCTAATTTCAACCTTGAATTTCTTTTTATCAATTTCTTCCCCTCACCTATTCTTTCTTTCACTCCTAGATTCCATTTGGCATAAAATATAATGAGAAGTGGCTGCTGAATTTGCTTCGGAGCCAATGCAGTGTCCCCTTCATCCCAGCTGAAGTAAGAGAGGATGGTGAGGCAGATGAGTGAAAACAAAACAGGGGAAGGGATGAATAAGCAGAGACTCTTGCCTCATATTTTGTTTCTCTTGCCACTCTCCCTGTAGTTTCACTATGAGAAAATGCAGGCTCACTTCTTCGTGGAGAATGCCAGTACCGCCTTTGCATTGAAGAGTATCAGTGGCAATATTTGGGATGAGGATAATGAAAAGGTGTGTGTTAAGGACGTGACCAGGACTAGCTAAGGACAAGAGGGCAGAGCAGGGGTGTGGTCTTGTTTGATCTTGAGGCTCAGAGCTCCTAGTGCTTACCCATCTCCTCTTGGGTTTCTTGCAGATAACAATCTTTGTTAACCCCTCTAATGTATCCTGCTCTGTGCAGAGCGAGCTGAAGTCAGAAAAGGTGGAGCAGACAAAGGTAATGCAGACTCATGACAAGTTATTTACCCACAGCGAGACCCACCTCTTGTTCCCCACCTACTTCTCCCTTCACCACCTCAGGTTCAGAACCACTGAACCCAATCTCTACCTCTGCAGCTGACCATGAACAAACAATGTAGTGCCTCCCAGCAAGCTCTTAACATCCAGAGGCTCCCTATTGACTCAGGTATGGCTAAAAACAATAATCCTAGGGCAGTTGAGGATAGAGGGGTCTGCCTGGGAGGGAGGCTCAGGGATGGCAACTTGGGGAGGGGTTGGTGCTGGAGATGTACTAGCCGGACCCCTTCAGTCATTTGATTCCCTTCTTTACTTCCTGGAGACTTGATGGGCTGTGATGATGAAATGCCATCAAATCCTAGAAAGTTCATGGCTGCCTCCCTGCACATCCATGAAGAGAACATGCCCAAGGTGAGGCTTTAGGCTGGTGCTTGGATTGAAGGTGAGGGTGGAAAAAATTAACTAGAAGGCCAGTTGGTCTATGATATCCTCTGTTGGGACCCTAACTCTTAACTAATTTCTCGTCAAAGCATCTTCCCTTTAATCTGAGCAACAACAAACCCTACCAGATACCTGACACTATGCCAAAGGCTCCCAACATGAGCAACATTAATCTCTCCAAAAATGAGGTGAGCTGTAATAATCAGATGGTTCTTTGAAGGAAACATGGGAAGGTTCATGAGGATAGTGAGAGGAGGCAGTGAAGTGGATTTGTTGGCAAGGAAGGAGACTGCCTCTTTCCTGGGTCCATGTGGTTCTTCTACATAATTACAGGTGGAGTCTGCAGAGATTGACAAGGGGAAAGGGCTGGAGCCAGGGGAGATGCATGCGGACAGAAGCACACTCTGCACCACCATCCCGGATAAGTCCAGCAACATAAAGTCAGTTGTACTCTTTGTCATCTCCTGGGAGCCTCAGCTACCCACAACAGTGCCCTTATGCAGGAGGAGGCAGCTCCACCCTCCCATCTCTCAGTGTCCCTCAGCTGTGCTTAGAGGTCTCCTTTACTTCCTCTGACCTATTCCCCTTTTCACCTGCCTTGAGGTGTGTTTTCTGCCCCTGTGCACCCAGCCTCCTCCAGCATGCCCTCCATGCAAGTACTCCAGGAAGCAGGGCTTCCCCTTTCTCATCAGAACTAGGGGTGTATAGACTGGGGACAAATGCTGGTGCCCTGGGCTGAGCAGAACCCTCTGGCCCAGGACCTCATGCTGAGATAGGCCTTTCTGCCTCTGTCTTGAGATGAGACTTCCATCCCCTCCTTCATTTGCCCCACAAAGGTCTCTCCATCTGTCTTGGGCTGACATGGTGGTTTCCTTGCCCCATCCTAAGGGCCGAGGCCCTGGATGGTTGCCATTATGCCATCAGTTTCTCTGGCCCAATGCCAGGAACCAGGCCCTTCTTGGGCAAAACCCGGGTTCCCTGAGTCAAGGGGCCAGAAGTAGACCCCCTCAAGTGAGCAGAGGGCTTCCTGAAGCAGGAGAGAAAGGCAGAAGGCAGAATAGGTTGAGGAGACAAAAGGTTGGGCTTCTCAGGGCCCTCCCTCTTCCTCTCTCTGCACCTCCCATCATCTTGCCTGGTCTTCAGAGGAGCCCTGGGTAGCCAGAGATGGGTCAGATTCCTCGGACTAGGTGCCAGCTCAGATGGGCACAAGTGTGCAGGGACCATCAGGAGAGAATGTGGTGGTTATAAGGGGAGGGTTCAGATATTCAACCCCGTGCTGGGGCCTGACCCATCCCTCCTTCTGAGGGAATGTCTCCTTCCCCCTTGGCTGCTCCATTTTCATGCCCAGATCATACTGGGCTCACTCAGGTGACAAAGGATCCACCTGCATTCAATGGACCCTGGCTCCACAGGTGCATATTTTCCATTCCTGCCATGTACCCCAGGGCCAACCAGGGCCAGATGAGGGAAAGGGCTGCAGCAGGAGAGTCCTTTTCTTCTCTCTTCCTCCCTGACCCCCATCCCCATGGTAGAGCATCTCTTCCTTCCTCAATTCTCCTTTATCTCTCCTCTCCCCATCTCCTTCCATCTTTCTCCTTCACCTTCACTCCCTTTCTTTTGTTGTTCCCCTGCCTTCCCTTCCCTCTCCTCCTGAGTCCAACCTTGCTCACATTCTTGCCCCAGCATCCTGGCTCATCCCTGGGGGATTACCTGATCTTGGTGGGGGCCAGACCTAGCAGAATGGTGGACACCCAATGAGACAGCAGAGCTCTGATCTCCTGCCCCATTCCTTGCTCCCTCTGAAGCCTTCCATGGGTTCTTGGATAAAGTTAAGGGAGGCAGGGAGAGGAAGGAAGCCCCAAGGCCTGGGCTCCAAACGCTGCTTCTCATGACATTGGAGAAGGGAGTTGGGGCAGTATAGGGAGACGTTACCCAGTAGGGAAACAGGGATTAGACAGAGAGGGAAGGGGAGAGAAATAGGGACACACAAACACAGACAGAGACAGAGAGAGACAGAGTGATGAGAGAGAGAGAGAGAGAGAGAGAGAGAGAGAGAGAGAGAGAGAGAGAGAGAGAGAGAGATCTCCTTCTGGGTTACTCCACAGGGGAGCTGCCCAGGGCTGGAAGGGTAGAGACTCCAGTGTCGATGAGACACACTGTGTCCTGATGTAGGTGTGATGCTCCCAGAAGGAGGGCAACTCCACAGTTTCACTTACTTTTGTCTATTTTGTTTTGATATTTGTCAGCTCCATCCTGGAATTGTTCCCCAAGTTATTACGTCTGGTAAGTGTATTCCTTGACCACTGACTTTTCTAATTGACACTGATGCTGCCCCCAACTGCTCCAGACCCCCTTTCAGTACTGTCCAAGTTACATTTTTTGATATGACTCTTTTTTCTTTTTATTGAACTGTAATTTCACTCTATCGCCCAGGCTGGAGTGCAGTGGCACACTCATGGCCACCACAGCCTCGACCTGCTGGGCTCAGGCGATCCTTCCACCTTAGCCTTCCAAGTAGCTGGAGCTACAGGAGCCCGCCACCATGCCTGGCAAATTTTTAAAAAAAATTTATTGTAGACATGAGGTCTCACCAAGTTACCCAGGCTGGTCTCAAACCTGTGGGCTCAGGTAATCCTCTCACCTCATCCTCCCAAAGTGCTGGGATTATAGGCATGAGCCACCATGCCCAACCTGGATATAACTCTTAAACAGGGGAGTGGGGACAGGTGATACAGACCCACATGGGAACCTGACAAAGACTATGGATTTGCTGCATTCAAATTCTCTCTAGGCTTCAGGAACCCCTGGTAGCCACCCTGACTGTAGTCTTGCCCATGTAATTTCCAGGGCCCTTTCACACCTGATCTCTGACTTCATCCTCTTCTGAGCCCATCCTTTTCCCTAATCATCCAGTGACATCTCTCTGCTTTGTAATGCTGACTTCCTCTTGCCTTCCCCAGGATGGTCAGGAGTCACCCAGACCAACTTTGTGTGGCGTTGAGACCCAGAAGAGATTACCAAACTGTAAGGTGAGGAGGGAGGAGTCATTAGGGTGTTAGGTGGTGCGTGAGGAGGGGGTACCAGCTGTGGTCCTGGGGACTCTTTATTCCAGGGAAGCTTCTTTGCATCTGAGATGCTGAAGAATCTCGTCCTGCAATTCCTGCAGCAGTAAGTATCTCTGGGAATCTGGGGAAGGATAGGGCTGGGATGGGTGAGGCTATCCAAGCACAGTTCTGCTCAGTTAGACTTTTGAGCCTTATTTGGGGCCCAGTCCACAAAGATGGCCTGTCCTCTTTTCTTCCCCGCAGGTATTACTTGATCTATGACTGTGGAGATAGACAGGGTCTCCTTGGTGCTTACCATGACAAGGCCTGCTTCTCTCTGACCACTTCCTTCAATCCTGAGGACCCAGCCCTGTGAGTATCAGAGCTCAGGCTCTTGTCTAGGACCATGTGGCTCTGCAGCAGACATAGGCCAGTTCCCATAAATGGCCACACTGGCTGGACAACTATTTCTAGTTCCTCTTTTTTCCTAGGAACAACTTGTGCGAGTACTTCAAAATTAGCAGGAATATCAAAATGCTCAAGGATTCCTGTAAGTGTGTGATGAGGAAGACTGGGCAGGGGAAGGAGCTGTGAAGGGGACAATCACAGATCACAGTGGCCAAGGCCAGAATGTGGCAGCCCATGACCTTGCTTGCTTCTCTTCCCTTCTACAGATCTGTGGGGGCAGCTGCTGAAGCACACAAAACGTGACATTGTGGACACCCTCCATTTGCTGCCCAAAACTCGGCATGATCCCCACTCCTTCCTGGTGGACTTGTGGTTCCAGACGGTGAGCACCTGCTTCCTCCCTTGGGTAGAGCCAGAAAGTCGGAGGGGTTAGGAGGCTAAGGAGGGTCCTGAGCACCTGAGCTTTTCCCTTTCAGGAAACAATGCTCTTCTTTTCTGTCAGTGGCATGTTCAAGGAAGGTGAGTGTCTTTAGAGTCCCCTTCCCAGATCTTCCACTGTCCTTCTTCCTGGCTGGCCTTCCTCAGAACTCTCCCAGCTTCCTTGCTTTGAGCCTCTTCTTAGTTTTTCCTCTGTGTATTTCCACCCCCACTCTACCCACAAACCACCCTTACCTGACCTAGGTCCATACCCATGCTTGTCTGCCCCGCACAGCTCTGGTGTGCATGCCTTAAGGATACAGGCTGGGGAGTTTGACAGCTCTCATCTCAGGTCCTGACTCCGTGAACTTGGGCCAGTTACTTAACATTTCAGTTTCTTCATTTGTAAAATGGGGCTAATAATTCCCATTTCTGGGTCTACTGTGAAACAGTAATCAAGTAAACTTGTGATTTTCAAAGGGCCCTATATAGGATAGGGGCCCTATCACAGTGGATTGTTCCTATTATTGCCCTCCTCATTCCCACCACACCCGCCTGATCCCAAGTGAACAATTATCCTGGTCTGACTTTCTTGAGCATGAGTATCAAGTAAGACTCTCACTGAGGAACACCATGTGAGCATATAAAGTATGTGCAACTCTAAGGGGGAATTGTTGTTTTTGGAGTAGAAGGAAAGTCTCCAGGATGTTACCGTGCCTTCACCCGGACCTTCATCACTATCCTTACAAGCAATGCCAGGTAAGTGCTGTGTTGTGGGTGCAACATGGGAACACCCATGCCAGCCTGGGACCAGTGTTGTGGGAATATGGTGATGCAATCCCGGGGGTGTTCTCAATATTGTCAAAAAGCAACAGTCTAGTCTAGTAGTTAAGAGTGTGGCCTCTGAAGTCAGAATACAGGTTCTTTCCTGATGCAATATTTATTCTGTGCCTTTGGTCAAGTCATATTACCTCCTTGTAATTCAGGGTCTTTTTCTGACTGATGATTATACTGTCCATTCCCTTGGGCTGTTGTAAAGGGCAAATGTGAATATAAAACCAACTTAAACCTACACATATAGTGAAGCTGTAGACAATCTCCAAAGAAAGAGTACCAGCCAAAGAAGCAGGGAGGCAGGCATGGTAGGAGTATGGAAGGAATCTGGTTGTTGAGCAGTAGGAAAAGGGTCCTTGTTGGGGGTGAGGGTTTGTCCCTCTGTCCAACTATCTGAGGGTTCATTTTTTTCTTCCAGTCTATGCATTATGAATGACAAGATGTTTGTGTGGAACACCAGCCCCCAAGGGACCCAGAGCACCTTTTCCATCCCAATGTACACACCCTCCTGTAGCTCTGTGCCTGTCCTTTCCCGGGAGCAGCAGGCAATGGTACAGGCGTTCTCTGCCCAGTCTGGGATGAACTTCGAGTGGTCTCAGAAGTGAGTGCTGGGTGTGTACATTGATCTGTAAAAGCTGGGAAAAGCAAGGGAGTGAATAATGGGAATTTGCAGGTAATTGCTTCTTCATTTCATTCATCATCACACTGAACATTTCCCTCTCAGTACATCACCAGCTACCTAGTTATTTTGAACAGTGTACAGTACTTCTGTGTATCCCATGGACTCAGTTCCTTTATTAGGAGACATTTGACTTTTCAGGAATGTTTTTTTCCATGACACACTGTGCCACAGGGTTCATTATGCTGCAATACATCTCAGTAAACATGGAAACACGTTTCTGTTGCATAGATTAGGAAATGACATTGTGCTGTCAGAGTTATTTACTTGGGTCCTAATGGATGTCACTTGTCTTTTATTCACTCCCAGGTATCTTCATGACAGCCAGTGGGACTACACCAGAGCTGCTCAGATTCTTGCTCTGCCCAAGGTAAGGTCTGGGAATTCAGGCCAAGTGAGCAGAGGCCGGGTGGCCTGGGGATGGAACTCTGGGCTCCTGATTCTGCTGATATCCCAAGTGGCTCCTCTATTTCCTCCAGACCAAGGGCAAGATCCCAGAGAAGGTTTAACTTCAGGATCCTGAGAAGAAAGCCCTGAGAAGAAACCCTTTGTTGTCATCATCTTCATCCTTATCAACTTTGCTGTATTTTTGTTCCAGTATGAGTATTTCCCTGTTAACTGAGATGTCTAGTTGGGAGTGGGAAGCCTAGGCCTACCTTGTAGGGCTGACTCTCATCAACCCAAAGGGCGAGTTATTCTGTGCATTTTAGCCCCCTCCCCCAGGATCCCTGTTTTTTTCATTCCCTCCATCATCTTTTATCTCCCTTTGAAACTTACTCATTTCTTTTCACAATAGAATGATGTTGCCTATTATGCCAAATTCTTACAAAAACCATTTGAGTCAGGCATTACTATTTCTATTCTACAGAAAAGCAAAGGGATACACAGAGAGAGTGAGCAACTCCTAGAAAATCTGAGTAGAGTCTCAAATCCTGGACTCACCTGTAGGCTAGGTCTATGCCTCAGAGGGCCATTTGGCTTCTGAGATGGGGCGTGTTCTCTAACCCTGGTAAGTTTGGGGACTGATGTCCCTAGTGTATTAGTCAAATAGTTTTATGCAGATAACATTATTACTTTTTAAACCATACTAATCTAATCAAATTTAAAAACAACGATTGTAATCCCAGCACTTTGGCGAGAGGATTGCCTGAGCCCACAGGTTCAAGACCAGCCTGGGCTACAAGATGGGACTTTGTCTCTACAATAAATCAAAAAATTAGATGGGTGTGGTAGCACGCACCTGTAGTTCCTGCTACTTGGAAGGCTGAGGCAGAAGGATCGCTGGAGCCCAGCAGGTTGAAAATAAAATTCAAACAAACAGACAAACAAACAAAAAAGCAACAATTTTGGGGGGGAGGGTGAAACGGCATTAAAGAATGAAGAAAACCTGGGAAGAAATACTTACCTGCATATATGACTGACATAAGGTTAATATCCTTGATATATAAATAAATCAATAGACAGAAGAGAAACTGCTATCAACTGGAATTGTTTCAAAAAACAACAGTAATGCCTCTCAAAATTTATGAAAAGTGATTTAACCACATTAACTATAAACATATAACTGCAAGTATTGAGATATGATGTTAACTTGGAAAATAAAGACTGTATTTTCCGAAAAATATATCATGCACATGTGTGCACACACGTGCTTATAAATGCAGTCATATGTCTCTATATTGATGTATTAGTTTCCTAGAACTGCCATAATAAAGTACCACAAACTGAATAGTTGAAGACTGGAGAAATTTATTTTCTCACAATGGAGGTCAGAAATCCAAAATAAAGGTGCCAGCAGGCCCATGCTCCAAGGTTCTAGCAGAGAATCATTTATTGTCTCTTCCAGCTTCTGGTTGCTGCTGGTATGTCTTTTAGTTGTGGCAGGATAACTGGTCTCTCTGCTTTCATTTTTCACATTGTCATCTTTTATCTCCCTTTCAGACTTACTCATTGGATTTAGAGTCCACCCTAATCTAGGATGATTTTCTCTCAAGATCCCTACATTAATATCTGCAAAAGACCTTTATTCTGAATAAAGTTAAATTTTGATGTTCCAGGTGGACATATCTTTTAGGAGGCAACTCATCTACCCACTGCATTGTGCCTTCTGGTCCCTGAAAATTGCCATCCATCCCATGTGAAAAATACATTCACCCCATCTCACTATTTCTAAAAGTTAACACATTCCAGCATCAACTCTAAGTCAAATATCCCATCTAAATATTACCAACTCAAAAAAGTACCAAATTTCATAATCTAAATCCTACATGGGTGAGACACTGGATTATGATCCATGTGAGAGCAAAATTCCTGTTTGTGAACCTGTAAAACCAGAAAACATGTTATCTGCTTCCAAATGTCATAGATGGAATCAGCATGCAATACACATTCCTATTCTGAAAGGGAGAACGTGGAAGGATTAAAGGGGTCACTGGACCCAACCAAGTTTGATACCTAGCAGGGTTTCAAGGCCTAATAATTATCCTCTGTGACCTGATGCTTTGTTCTCTGAGCCCATGGAAGTGGCACTGCCTTCATTGGTCTCTTCCTTTATATGTGTGACTATGTCCTCTGAGTCATTCTTTTTTTTTTTTCTTGAATGATGGCAGATGTTAGCAATTAAGAAACTGTCATCTTTTTTGTTTCCTATTATTTCAATAGCTTTAGGGGGAAGAAGTAGTCATCCCTTTCACTGTTCATAGAATTCCAGATGTCTGACAGCTTTCATTCATTTTTTTTAAACCTCCTTTGCTATCAGGCCAAGCTTCAGTGTTTTTGGTGGCATAACATTCTTCTCAAAAACCTTGTGAGTCTCCTGTGTATGTCAAAGGGATCCATGCCATCAGACAAGAGAATTCTCCACAGATCATTTCTGGATGTCTCCACCTTTATTCCAAGATTCTGCTAAGAGAGTTGATTGATCTATTAATCACATATCTAATGTCTTTATTTTTTAAATTTATTTTACTTTAAAGATGTGAGGTACAATTCAGGATTAGGTATACAAGTGGTCATTGTACAAGTAAAGTTTGGGTCACCCTTTGGTCCCCACTTTGCCTGGTTTCAGATTCAGGTATGCTTATTGATGTTGTGCCCCCCTACCACCACCCTGGCAGTATCCTGCTACTGTCAATCCCTTTCTTATACTATTATGGTAAATGTTCAGGGTCTGCTTATGAGTGACAAGATTTGGTACTCAATTCTTTGCTTCCGTGATAGATCACTGAGTATTATAGATGCTAAATCCATCAAGTTGCTGTGAAGTCCATATGTTTGTCCTTCTTTATGGCTGCATAATATTCCATTGTGTATATGTACCACTTCTTTTTATTCAGTCCAGTTTTGATGGACAGCACAGTTGGTTCCATGTTTTTGCTAATGTGAATAATGCTGCAGTAAATGTGCGTGTGCAGGTATCTTTTTTATAGAATGATTTGAGTTCCTCTGGGCATATTCCAAGTAGGGGGATTCTGGGTCATATGGAAGATCAATGTCTAGCTCTTTTCGAAATCGCCACACTGTCTTCCAAAGAGTCTGCACTAGTTTGCATTCCCACCAGCAGTGTAGAAGCATTCCTTTGTCTCCGCATCCTTGCCAGCATCTGTTGCTTGTATTATTAATGATGGTCACTTTTATTGGGGTTAGGTGGTATCTCAATGTGGTTTTTGTTTGCATTTCTCTGATGACTAGCAAGGCTGAACACTTTTTCATGTGTGTATTGGCTGCCCATATATCTTCTTTTGAGAAATGTCTAATCATGGTTTTTGCCCACTTTTTAATAGGGCTGTTTGTTTTTGCACACTTGAGTTCCTTGTAAGATCCTGGATGTTAAGCTTTTGTCAGTTTACAGTTGACAAATATTTGTTCCCATTCTGTGGGCTGTCTCCCTGCTCTCTTGATGGTTTCTTTGCTTTGCAGAAGCTTTTCAGTTTACATCTAATTTCTTTAGCAAGAGGTATCCAGCCACAACTTTGGCTCTTTCCTCAAAGCACCCTTAAACTCATATGCTTATTACTATTTGTATATCTTCTTTGGAGAAATGTCTACTTAATTCCTTTGCCCATTTTTGAATTGATTTGTTTTTTGTTGTTTTTGTTGACTTATAGGAGTTTTTTATATTTTCTAGATATTAGTCTCTTACCAGATACATAATTTGCAAATAGTTCTCCTTTTTTTTTTTTTTTTAGTTGGAGTCTCACTGTGTTGCTGTGTTGCCCAGGCTGGAGTGCAGTGGCATGCTCACAGCCACTGTAACCTTGACCTTCTGGGCTCAGGCAATCCTTCCACCTCAGTTTTCCAAGGAACTGGAAACACAGGCATACACCACCATGCCCAGCTAATTTTTTGATTTATTGTGGAGATGGAGTCTCACCAAATTGCCCAGGCTGGTTTTGAACCCCCAAGTTCAGGCAATCCTCTCACCTCTGCCTCCTAAAGTGCTGGGATTACTGGTGTGAGCCACCACAACTAGCTAGTTTTCCCTTTTCATTCTATTGATTGCATCCCCTGATAAACACAAGTTTTAAATTTTGATGTAGTCCAATTTATTTATTTTATTTTGTTGCCTGTGCTTTTGGTGTCATATCCAGGGAATTATTGAGAAATCCAATATCATGAAGCTTGTCCCTTATATTTTCTTCTAAGATTTTTATAATTTTAGCTCTTATATTTAGGTCCCTCATCTATTTTTTTTTTTTTTTGAGTTGAAGTCTCACTCTGTCGCTCAGACTGGAGTGCAGTGGCACGCTCCCGGCCACCGCAGCCTCTACGTGCTGGGCTCCGGTGATCCTTTCGCCTCAGCCTTTCAAGTAGCCAGAACTACAGGTGCGCGCTACCACGCCCGGCTAGTTTTTGACTTATTGTAGAGACGAGATCTCGCCAAGTCGCCCGGACTGGTCTTGAACCCGCAGGCTCAGGCAATCCACTCACCCCGGCCTCCCAAAGTGCTGGAATTACAGGCTGAGCCACCGAGTCTGGTCTCCTCATCTATTTTGAGTTAATTTTTGTATATGGTGTAATGTAGGGGTATAAATTCTCTTCTGTGTGGATATCCAGTTTTTCCAAAAACATTTGCTGAAAAGACTGTACTTTCCACACTGAATAGTCTTTGTTGAAAAACATTTGATTATTTTTGCCAGAGTTTGTTTCTGTACTACCAGTTCTATTCATGTGTCTGCCAATACCACTGTTTTGATTACTGTAAATTTGTATTAACAGTGAGAGACTTCCAGCTTAGCTCTTTTTCAAGATTGTTTTGTCTAATCAGTTTCTTTGAGATTCTATAGGAATTTTAGGATGGATTTTTGTATTTCTGGTTGAATATCATTGGGATTTTGATAGGCAATGCATTGAATTTGTAGATCACTTTGGTTAGGGTTGATGTTTTAACAGTATGAAGTCTTCCAATCCATGAACACAGGATGTCTGCATTTATTTGTCTTCTTAAATTTCTTTCAGCAGTATTTTATGTGCAAGTCTTTTGTCTCTTGGGTTAAGTTTATTCTTAAGTATTTTATTCTTTTTGATACCATTGTAAATAGAATAGTTTTTGTAATTTTCTTTCAGATTGTTCACTGTTACTGCATAGAAATGCAAAGAATTTTTGTGTGATTTTATATCCATCAACATTGCTGAATTCATTTATTAACCCAATGTTAGCAGAAGAAAATAAATAATAAAGACATTTATTTGTTCTCACAGTTTTTTGGTGGAGTCTTTAGGGTTTTCTGCACATAAGGATATTTTATCTGCAAACAAAGTTAATTTTACTTTTTGTCTAATTTGAATGCCTTTGATTTCTTTTTCTTGTTTAATTGATCTGTCTAGGACTTCCGGTACTATGTTGAATAGAAGTAGCAAGAATGGACATCCTTTTTTTTTGTTCCTGAAAAATAGAGGAAAATTTTCAGTCTTTCACCACTGAGTGCGATGTTAGCTTGTTAGGTTTTTCATATATGCTCTTTATTATGTTAAGACAGTTTCATTCTATTTCTAGTTTATTGAGTATTTTATCATAAAAGAGTGTTGACTTTGTCAAATGCTTTTTCTAAATCAATTGAGGTGATTATGTGCATTTTTCCCATAA
The DNA here is from genome assembly GCA_027257055.1 of Cephalopachus bancanus. NCBI lineage: Eukaryota > Metazoa > Chordata > Mammalia > Primates > Tarsiidae > Cephalopachus > Cephalopachus bancanus. The sequence continues at coordinate 104,632 of JAPVLO010001043.1, read as the reverse complement.
TTCTGTTAATGTGGTGCATTACATTACTTGATTTTTGTACGTTGAACCTTGCATTCCAGGAATAAATCCCTCTTGGTCATGGTATATAACCTTTATTCAATATGTTGTTGAATTTAGTTTGCTAGTATTTGGTTAAGGATATTTGCATCAGTAACCATAAGGGACATTGTTCTATAGTTTTCTTGTAGTATCCTTGTCTAGCTTTGATATCAGGGTAATACTAATCTCACAGAATGAGTTAGGAAGTGGTCCTTTGCTTCAAATTTTGGAAGAATTTGAGGAAAATTTATGTTAATTTTCCTTTGTTGGAAGATTTTTTATTACTGATTTAATCTCCTTGTTAGCTAGATCTTTGGATTTTCTATTTCTTTATAATTGATTAGGTTGTATGTTTCTAAAAATTTATTCACTTCATCTAGGTTATCTAATTTTATGGTATATGATTGTCCATAGGACTACTGCTTTTTTATTTATTTTAATTTTTATTTTTGAGTCAGGGTCTCATTCTGTTGCCTATGCTGGAGTGCAGTGGCACAATCACAATCATAGCTCATTGCACCCTCAACCTCCTAGGCTCAGGAGTTCCTTCCATCTCAACCTCCTGAGTAGCTGGGACTAGAAGCATGCACCCATCACACCCTGTTAATTTTTTTTTTTGGTAGAGACAAGTCTCGCTACATTGTCCTCAAACAGATCTTGTTATTAGCTCTGTCAATGTGCCAGTAGTTGCGCAAAATCAGAGGTACCAGCTATGAGCATAGCCCACATGCAAAGTTGAAGTGATCATCCTCAGAAGTTGTGAGAGGTTTACCTGTCTTGAATCCCTAGACAACCAGTCTCCAGGACCAGTCTTGGTACCTATCCTAGGGCCCTTCCTAGGGAAGGAGGTGAGTACTAAACGGAATTTCAGCAAAGAGCAAGGGGCTAGTTCTGCCATATCTAGGAGTTTAACAGTGTTTAGCCTAGCCTTGAAGCCCGTTCCTTGGCCTTGCCCAGGGAGGGAGATGAAAACTACAGTGAATTTCAACAAAAAGCAAGGGCTAGATCTGTCAAACATAAGAATTTATCGGCACTCAAGCCATCCTCAAGAACCACCACCTAAATATATAAAGAAAAAGTATCTGAAGGGAGGGATAAATTGCAATACAACAATAGTACTTCAAATATGGATGTAAATAATGGACAGATCATCCAAACAAAATTAATAAGGAAACATTCTACTTGAGCAATGCTTTAAGATCAAATGGACCTAACAGACATGTACAGAACATTCCATCCAACTGCAAAAGAATAAACGTTCTTCTCAAGCACACCTAAACATTCTCCAGAATAGATTACAAATTAAGCCACAAGACAAGTCTTAGCAAATTTAAGAAGATTGAAATAATATTAAGTAACTTTTATGACTACAATCGTATAAAACTAGAAATTAATAACAGAAAAAATTAGAAAATTCACAAATACATGAAAATTGAACAACATTCTCCTGAAAAACCAATGGGTTGATGAATAAATTAAAAGGGACAAACAAAACATACAAAAACTTATGGGATGCAGCAAAGCAGTTCTAAGCTAAAAGTTTATAGCAATAAATTCCTATGTAAAAAAGAAGAAAGATCTCAGATAAAGTTATGCCTCAAAAAATAGGAAAAGAACAAACTAAACCCAATACTAGCAGAAGAAAAGAAATAATAAAGACAAGACCAGAAATAAAATAGAGACTAAAAATCAACATAAAAATCAACAAAACTGAGTTGATTTTTTTAAAAGATAAAATTGACAAACCTTTAGTTAGACTAATGAAGACAAAGAAAAAACTCAAATAGAATAAGAAATAAAAGAGGAGACACAACTGATACCACAAAAATTGAACAGATTATTAGAGATGACTACACATAATTATACATCAACAAATTGGATAATCTAGAAGAAATGAATACATTCCTAGACACATAAAACTTACCATGACAGATGCATGAGAAAATAAAAAATATGAATACACTAATAACAAGTAGGTAGACTGAATGAATTATAAAAAGTCTTCCATCAAAGAAAAGTCTAGGATCTGATGGCTTCGCTGTAGAATCCTATCAAACATTTTAAAAATTAATACCAATCCTTTACAAACTCTTTAAAAGAATTGAAGAGTAGGGAATACTTACAAACTCTTTGTTAGACCAGTATTATCCTGATACCAAAGTGAAACAAAAACATAATAAGAAAACTACAGGCCAATATCCTCGATAAATATAGATGTAAAAATCCTTTGCAAAATTATAGCAAACCGATTCAACAACACATTTAAAGGATCATTCACCATGATCGAACAGGATTTATCTGTCGGATACAAGGGTGGGTCAACATATTTAAATCAATACATGTGATACACTGTATTAAGAGAATGAAGGACAAAAAACAGACAATCATATGGTGCAAAAATGCATTGACAAAATTAAACATATTCTCATGGTAAAAACTTTCATATTAGGTATAGAAGATATGTATTGCGACACAATAAAGACCGTATATGATAAGTCCACATGTAACTTACTCAATGGTGAAGGTTGGAACCCTTTCCACTAAGATATACAACAAGACAGGCATGCTCACTCTCACCAGTTGTATCCAACATAGTATTGAAAGTTCTTACTAGAGCAATCAGGCAAGAAAAAAAGGGCATTCAAATAAGAAAGAAAGAAATGGAATTGTTGCTCTTTGCTGACAACGTGATCTTATATATAAAAAGTCATAAAGACTCTGCCAAGAAAACTGTTAGAATGGACACAAGGATGCAGTAAAACTGCAGAATATAAATCAACACACAGAAATCGGTAGTGTTTCTGTACACTAACAATGAACTTTCCTAAAAAGGAATGAAGAGAATAAGTGCATTGCAATACACTAAATGAAACTAAAACAAAATACTTAGGAAAAAGTTTAGCCAAAAAGGAGAAAGACTTATACACAGAAAATTACAAAATGTTAATGAAGTAAATTGAAGATGACACTAACAAAATGAACAGATATGTTAATAAATTGGAAGAATTAATATTGTGAAAGTATCTGCACTACCAAAAGAGATCTACAGATTCATTGCCATATTTATCAAAATTAATGTCATTTTTTATAAAAATAAAAAAATTCTGAAATTTATATAGAACTATTAAAAAAACACAATAATGAAGGTAATCATGAACAAATAGAACAAAACTGGAAGCATCTCACCACTTGATTTCAAACCATACTATTAAGTGATAGTAACTAAAACAGCATGGTATTGGCATAGAAGTAGACTCAATGACCACAAGGATAGCATAGATGGCCCAGAAATTAACTCATACATGTAAGGTCAATTGATTTTTGACAAAGATGTCAAGAATGCACATTGGGAAAAGGACAGTCTCTTTATATGGTGTTGGAAAAACTGGATATCCATTTTCAGAGGAATGAAATTGAACTCTTATCTCACACTATATACAAAAAATCAACTCAAAATGGGTTAAAGACTTAAACATAGGATCTGAAAATGCAAAACTACCAAAACAAAACAAACATGAAACTACACGACATTGATCTGGGCAATGCTTTTTAGGAGATGACCTTAAAAGTATAGGCAACAAAAGCAAAAATAAACAAATAGGATTACATCAAAACAAAAAGTTTTGCAAAACACAGGAGACAATTAACAAAGTGAAGGAAAAATACCAGGGGTGCCAAAAAAATGTATACACAATTTAAGAGATGTTGTCTATGTATTACTTTTAGTTCTCCATAATTGGAAGTATCTAGACACTGATGGTAACCACTTTGAGCACCTCTTGTAATTGCAGAAGTCAAATGTGACTTGTATTCATCTACAATTCTAATATAGTTTTTTCCTTTCTTAAAATTTGTATACATTTTTAAGACACCCTTTGTATTTAAGAGTCATATATCTACTAAGGGTAAATATGCAAGGAACCCAAACAACATTGTAGAAAACAAATAATGCAATTAAAATATGGGCAATAGACTTCAATAGACATTTCTCTGAAGAAGTTATAAAAATGGTCAACAGATATATGCAGAAAAGCTCGATATCATTAATCAGTAGGAAAATGCAATTTAAAACTACAAGATATTCCCTCAAACTTGTCAGAATGGCTATTATCTACAAGATGAAAGATAAGTATTGGCAAGGATATGGAAAAAAGGAAACCCTTGTACAGTGTTTGTATGAATGTAAATTTATATGGTCATTATGAAAAACTGTTTGGAAGCTCCTTAAAACAACTAAAAATAGAATTACCATATGATCCAACAGTCTCACTTTTGGATATTTACCCAAAACATTGAAATCAATATGTCAAAGAGATGTCTGCACTCCCACGTACATTGCAGCACTAGGAAAAAACGTCAAGTGTCCATCAAAAGATGAACTGGATAAATGACTTGTGGTATATATACACAAAGGATATTTATCAGCCTTAAACAAAGATGACATGGACAGAATTGGAGAACATTAAGCTAAGTGAAATAAGACAAGCACAGAAAGATAAATACCATATATTCTCATTTACATGTGGAATCTAAAAAAACCCAACTCAGAGAAGCAGAGAGTAGAATAGTGGTTACCAGAGGCCAAGGGAAATGAGGAAATGATGGTCAAAAGGCACAAAGCTTCAATGAAAAGAAATAAGTTTTTTTTGAGATCTATTTCACTGTGTGGTGAATATAGCAAATATAGACATACCTCAGAGATATTGCAGGTTCAATTTCAGACTACTGCAATAAAGTGAATATTGTAATAATCTGAGTCATACAAATTTTTTTCCTCTTACCGCTTTTTTTTTGGTTTCTTAGTGCATATGAGAGTTATGTTTACACTATACTATAGTCTATTAAGTATGCAGCAGCGTTTTAAACATCTATTTATTTACTTATTTTTACTTATTTATTTTTGAGTGAGAGTCTCATTCTGTTGCACAGGCTGGAGTACAGTGGCATGCTGACGGCCCAGGCTGGAATTCAGTGGCACACTTAAGGCCACCGCAGCCTTCACCTGCTGGGCTCAGGTGAGCTCTTGGCCACTACAGTCTCGATCTGCTGGACTCAGGTGATACCTCTGCCTCAGCCTTCCAAGTAACTGGAGCTACAGGCACACTCCACCACTCCCAGCTAATTTTCTGATTTATTGTAGAGATGAGGCCTCACCAAGTTATCAGGGCTGGTCTCAAACCTGTGGGCTCAGGCACTCCTCTCACCTTGGCCTCTCAAAGTGCCGGGATTATAGGTGTGAGCCACTGTGCCCGGCCTATTTATTTTTAAAAAATTTTATTTTAAAGATGTGGGGTACAGTTCAGGGTTAGCTATACAAATGTTCATTATGCAGGTACCCTGATTGATGACGTGTGCCTCCTTCCCTTGCCAGATTCCCACTACTGCCAATTCCGCCCCCTCTCCCCGCAGTTTCCCACTACTACCAATCCTTTTCTTATAGTATTATGATAATTGTTCAAGATCCACTTATGTGTGAGAACATGTGATACTCAGTTCTTTGTTTCTGTGATAGATCACTCAGCATTATAAACTCTAAGTCTATCCAAGTTGTTGTGTAGTTCATAATTTTGTCCTTCTTTATGGTTGCATGTACCACATTTTATCTATCCAGTCCTCTTTCGATGGTCAGCATGGTTGGTTCCATGTTTTTGCTATTGTGAACAATGCTGCAATAAACATGCGTGTGCAGGTGTCTTTTTATACAGTGATTTGAGTTCCTCAGGGTATATTCCCAGTAGGGGGATTGCAAAAACTGTTTGGAAGCTCCTTAAAACAACTAAAAATAGAATTACCATATGATCCAACATTGGAACGTTGAATTTTAGACCTTTTAGAAATCGCCAAACTGTTTTTCACAGAGGTTGTACTAGTTTACACTTTCATCAACAGTGTAGAAGTATTCCCCTTTCCCTGCATCCTCTCCAGGATCTGTTGTTTTTATTGATGATGGCCATCCTGACTAGAGTTAGGTGGTGTCTCAGTGTGGTTTTAATTTGCATTTCTTTGATGACTAGTGAGGCTGAGCAATTTTTCATGTTTCTATATCTGCTGGCTGCTCATATGTCTTCTTTTGAGAAGTGTCTATTCATATCTTTGGCCTACTTTGTAATGGGGCTGTTTGTTTTTTCTTTTCAGCATGTTTGAGTTCCTTTTAGATCCTAGATGTCAGGCCTTTGTCAGACATACAGTTGGTAAATATTTTTTCCCAGTCTGTGGGCTGTCTCCCTGCTCTCTTGAGGGGTTTCTTTGGCTTTGCAGAAGCTTGTCAGCTTGATGAGGTCCCACTTGTCTATCTTATCTCTTATGGCATGGGCACTTGGGGTTTTGATCAGAAATTGGTTGACAGTTCCAATTTTCATATGAGTGTGTCTCCGGCATTTTCTAAGGTTCTTATGGTTTGAGGTTTTACATTTAGGTCTTTGATCCATTTAGAGTTGATCTTTGTGTATGGTCGTAGATAGGGGTCTTGTTTTTGTCTTCCGCATGTGGTCAGCCAGTTTTCCCAGCGCCATTTACTGAATAAGTTCTCCTCTCCCCAGTGGTTGTTAGCGGAGGTTTTGTCGAAGGTGAATTGGTTAAGGATTGAGGTTTTGCTTCTGGAATCTCTGTTGGTCTATATGCCTGCTCTTGTACCAATACTGGATGTTTTGATTATTGTTGCTTTATAATTAAGTTTAAAGTCTGGGAGTGTGATACCTCCTGCTTTCTTTTTCTTTTTTTGCTGAGGATTGTTTTGGCTGTTTGTGGTCGTTTATGTTTCCATATGAATTACTGTACGGTTGTTTCCAGTACTGAGAAGAATACTGCTGGTAATTTAGTAGGTATTGCATTAAATCTGTAGATTGCTTTGGGTAGAATGGACACTTAATGTTGATTCTTCCATTCCATGAACATGGAATATTTTTCCATATGTTTGTGTCATCTTTGATTTCTTTGAGCAATGTTTTGTAATTTTCACTGTAAAGGTCTTTCATGTCTCTGGTTAGGAACATGCTAAGGTATCTCACTTTTTTGTGGCTATCATGAGTGTGATTGTGTTTTTTATTTGGGTTTCTGTTTGTGCATTGTTGGTGTATAGAAATACGACTGTCTTTTGCACATTTATTTTATACCATGAGACTTTGCTGAAGTCCTTTATCAGTGCAAGGAGTTTATTGACAGATTCTCTTGGGTATTCGAGGTATAGAATCATGTCGTTTGCAAAAAGGGATAACTTGACTTCCTCTTTTCCTTTTTGGATACCCCTGATCTCCTCTCTTGTCTGATTGCTCTAGCTAGGACTTCCAAAACTATGTTGAAAAGGAGGGTTGAGAGTAGACATCCTTGTCTTATTCCAGTTTTCAGGGAAAATGGTTCCAAATGGTTCTGCTTAGCAGTATGCTGACTGTGAGTTTCCTGTAGATGACTCTTGCAATTTAAAGGTATGTTCCAATTATGCCTAGATGTTCAAGGGTTTTTATCGAAAGGGGTGCTGGATTTTATCAAAAGCTTTCTCATGTCTAATGATATAATCATATGGTTTTTGTTTTTATATCTGCTTATATATTTAATTACATTTATGGTCTTGTGAATGTTGAACCAGCCTTGTATCCCAGGGCTGAAGCCCACTTGATCGTAGTGGATGATTTTTTGAGATGTATTGTTGGATCTGGTCTGCTAGGATCTTGTTGAGAATTTTAGCATCTGTGTTCATCAAGGATATTGGCCTCTAGTTCTCTTTCTTTTTGGATCTTTACCTGGTTTGGGTATCATTGTGATGTTAGCTTCATTGTTATAGCTTATGCCTAGAAAAATGTACATACTTCAATTAAAAATCCTTTACTGCTAAAAAATGCTAATGATGGTCTGAGCCTTCAGTGAGTCATTTTTTTTTCTGCTGAAAGTCATGACTCAATGTTAATGTCTTCTGATTGATCAGGATGATGATTACTGACAGTTGAAGTGGTTGTAGCAATTTCTTCAAATAAAAATATGGCTGAGTGCAGTTGTGTGCCTGTAATCTTAGCTACTTGGAAGGCCGAGGTGGAGGATCACTTGGATTTAGAAGTTTGAGTTCAACATAGTGAGATTTCATCTCTAAAAAAACAAAACACACACACACACACACACAAAAACCCCCAGAGAACAATGAAACTTGCTGCATTGGTTGATTCTTTCGTTCACAAAAGATTTTTCTGTAGCATGTGATGCTGTTTGATAACATTGTACCAACAGTAGAATCTCTTTGAAAACTGGAGTCAATACTCTCAAACTCTGCCACTTGCTGCTTTATCAACTAAGTGTAAGTAATATTCTAAATCTTTTGTTATAATTTCAACAATGTTCATAGAGTTTTCACACGAAGACTCCATCTCAGAAACCACTTTTTTGGCTCATCCATAAGAAACTTCTCAACCATTGAAGTTTAATCATGAGATTACAGCAATTCAGTTACTTCTTCAGGCTCCATTTCTAATTCTAGTTCTCTTGTTATTTCCACCAATCATGTCAGCAGTTACTTTCTCCACTAATGTCTTAAGCCCCTTGAAGTCATCCATGAGGTTTGGAACCAACTTTTTCTAAATTCCTGTTAATGTTGATATTTTGACCTCCTCTTATGATTCATGAATTTCTTAATGACACTTAGAATGGTGAATTATTTCCAGGAGATTTTCTCTTTCTTTCTTTCTTTCTTTCTTCCTTTCTTTCTGACAGCTATATAGCTTTATTACATAAACATAATATTTCTCATGGGAATTGGTCTTCAGCTTACTTCTTGCTTTCACAGAATGTCAAATATTTGTAGAAATTGTCTAAGAATTATTTATGAAACAAACACTCTACTGCTGTCCCCCCCAAAATAGCCTCATTGCCTGCATTTCCCAACCAGATTCCTGAGAAAAACAATAGAATTTGCTTACTTTACAGTGTGATACATGTTTTCTTTCAAGATATAAAAAGCACAGACTTCTAAAATATAAGTCTGATTTTGTTTACAAAGTTCTATAAAAATACATTAAGTATGCTCATATGTTTGATCTTTGACTTCATATTTCAGTTTACCAGAAACAAAAAATGACAATACACAAAGATATGTGAATCACATTAATCTTGCAGTGATATAATATCAACATCATCATGAACACCTTGCAAAAGTATCTCTTCTGGTTATGTAACAATCTTCCTTCGTTTTGCAGCTTTGAGGGTTTCTACTGATGCTTCAAAGAGGTTGGCATATTTGTCATCTTGGAAGAGGACTCCAAATTTCACACTTAACTTTGGACTCAAATGATGGATTTCCTCCACTAAGAGGTTCACCTCATGACCCACATTCATTACTGCCTCTCCACTCGTGTTCTTTCTGATGAAGAACTGATGCCATGTGGGTCCCAATCTGGTTATCTTCTTCAATGCACTGGTGAGGAAGAGCTCCAGGTGATTTTCAATGGACTTTGCCCACATCCATCAGAGGAATCACTATGTATGATAGCTACACCCTTACGAAATAGTTATTAAATAATAAACCTTGAAAGTCAAAATTACCCCTTGATCCATGGGTTGTAAAATGGATGTTGTATTAGCAAACATGAAAACAACATTAAACTCTTTCCATGTCTTAATCAGAGCTTTTCAGTGACTAGGTGCATTGTGAATAAGCAGTAATATTTTCAAAGGAATCTTTTTTTTTCTGAGCAGTAGGTCTCAACAGCAACCTTAAAATATTCACTATACTACGCTCTAAAATAGATGTGTTGTCATCCTAGCTTTGTGAGCACATGATATTAGAAAAATGGTGCCTATACAGCCTACACTGAACCCTGTTGCATGCAAACACAGGTGCTCATGAGGGGGGAATAGGAATGAGTAACCATGGAAACAAAAAAAGAATACAGCCTCAACAGATGATCTGAGGAGAGAGAGGAAGGCTATTTGAGTTAGGCAAGGAATCCTAGGAAGCTCTCTCTTTACTCTAAACAGCACTAGAGCTGAATCTAAAATGAAATCTGGGAGACGGGGCAAGATGGCGACAGCATAGGTGAAATGGTGAAATTCTCTGAACGGACCAAGGCTGCATACTGCTGAATAGACAGACTGTAAAGCAGAGGGAAAAGTGAACAAAACCAGAAGACCCCATAAGGAAGAACAGGTCATTGAAGAAGAGAAATAAAAGCAACCCCACCTTCCCTCAAAAACAGAATTGAAGAGGGGGAGGGAAAGGGGGAGAGGGAGAAAAATCTACAGAAATGAAGAAAAACCAAAAGAAGAGTATGGGTCTCTCCCAGACGCCTGGGAGAGCAGACATTGAGAAAACTGACTTTGGAATGCAAACAATGAAAAGTCCCCAGAATGAAGGGTCTCAAAATGCAAATGTAGATATCAAAACAATAATGGAGAGATTAAAAAGAATTGAGGAGACATAAGAAGAAACTAGGAAGGAGCTGATATCTGAGATAACAGTAATAAAGAATACTGTGAATGAAATAAATAACAAATTGATACAGGCATGGAAAGCAGAATTACCCAAGCAGAAGAAAGAAACTCAGAGCTTGAGGACCAAAATATAGAAATAACCCAAACTCTTAAAAACACAGAAAATAAGCTCAAAAAGTCAGAACAAAACCTTCAAGAGATGAGTGACTACCTTAAGAGGCCTAACCTAAGAATAATCGGACTCCCTGAAGCAGAAAGAGAAACAGAGACCACATTGGAACAAACTTTCCATGAGATCATTCAAGAAAACTTCCCTTATCTAATCAGCGATGCAAAAATTCAAACACAAGAGATTCAGAGAACCCCCACAAGACAACAAATGAGAAGACCAACTCCTAGACAAATAATAATTCGCCTAAATAAAGTAGGCACAAAAGAAAAAATCCTAAAGGCAGCAAGAGAAAAAGGCCAGATCACCTACCATGGAAGACCAATCAGAATAGCAGCAGATTTATCTGCAGAAACCCTGCAGGCTAGGAGAGCTTGGAGCCCTGTCTTCAAAGTCCTAAAAGATAAACAATTTCAACCAAGAATAACCTACCCAGCCAAGCTAAGCTTCATCAGTGAGGGAGAATTAAAATCTTTCCCAGATATCCAATCCCTAAGAACTTATGCTGCCACCAAACCATCTCTACATGAAACACTTAAGAAAGTACTAAACACAGAAGAAAAGGAAAAAAGAACAACATTCTCCACAAGAGTACAGGGAAAAGAATAAAATATACACGAACCAACCCCAAAACCAAAAGAAAGAAAAAAAAAAAAAAGAAAAGAAAAAACCAAGTGGAAGAACAACAACTCAATAAGAACTCCATGATAGGGATGAACTCTCACATTTCAATAATTAGTCTGAATGTGAATGGACTAAACGCACCACTGAAAAGACATAGAATGACAAAATGGATAAAATATCACCAGGCAACAATATACTGCCTTCAAGAGACCCATCTCACTAGAAAGGACATACACAGACTCAAAGTAAGAGGATGGGAAACAAATTTTCAGGCGAATGGAACACAAAAGAAAGGAGGAGTCGCGATCCTAATTTCAGACAAAATACCATTTAAGCTATCAAAAATTAAAAAAGATACAGAGGGCCACTACATAATGATAAAAGGTTCACTCCATCAACAAGAAATATCTATCCTAAACATATATGCATCCAACATAGGTGCACCAACATTCATAAACAACTTCTAGGAAAACTAAAGAACGACATTGATTCAGCACCATAATAATTGGGACTTTAATACACACTCACAACCTTAGACAGATCATCAGGACAAAAAATCAGCAAGGAGATCCGGACCTCAATGAGACTCTGGACCAAATGACTTAATTGATACCTACAGAACACTCCATCCAAAGACCACAGAATACACATTCTACTCATCACCACATGGAACACATTCTAAGATTGACTACATAATTGGACACAAATCAAGTATAAGCAAATTTAAAAGGACTGAAATTCTACCATGCACCTTCTCAGACCACAGTGGAATAAAAATAAACATTGACACCAACAAAGTCCCTCCAAAACCCACAAAGACATGGACACTAAACAGCATGATGCTAAATAACTCCTGGGTCAATGATGACATCAAAACAGAGATCAAAAGATACCTGGAAACAAATGAAAATAAGAAACATCTTACCAAAATCTCTGGGATGCCTTAAAAGCTGTAATAAGAGGGGAATTTATATCCCTACAAACACACATGAGGAAAATGGAAGGAACAGAAATTAACAACCTAACAAGCCCCTAAAAAGCTGGAAAAGCAAGACCACAAAAAACCTAATTCAGCAGAAGAATCCATCGCCAAAATAAAAGCCCAAATCCAGGACATAGAAGACAAAAAGATAATAACAAAAAAATCAATGAAACAAAAAGCTGGTCTTCGAAAGAATAAACAAGATCGATGGTCCCCTAGCTAGACTGACCAAGAAAAAAGGAGAAAAAAACAAATAAGCACAATCAGAAACACAAAAGATGAAGTACATCTGACCCTGAAGAAATACAAAAGATCATTAGAGACTAATACGTACACTTGTATGGGAAACAAACTTGAAAACCTTAAGAAAATGGAGGACTTTCTGACATCACACAACCTACCTAAGTTGGAACAAGAAGAAATTGAGACCCTAAATAAACAATAACAATCAAGGAAATTGACTATGTAATAAGAAAACTTCCTACCAAAAAAAGCCCTGGTCCTGATGGCTTTCCAGCAGAATTTTACAAGACATTTAAGGAGGAGCTGATACCAATCCTACTGAAGGTATTCCAGGCGATTGAAAAAGATGGAATCGCTCCCAAATCATTTTATGAAGCCAACATCACATTGATACCCAAGCCAGGTAAAGATCCAGCAAAGAAAGAGAACTACAGGCCAATATCTTGATGAACATAGATGCTAAAATTCTCAACAAGATCCTAGCAAACCAGATTCAGCAATACATCTCAAAAATCATCCATCATGACCAAGTAGGCTTCATTCCTGGGAATGCAAGGCTGTTTCAACATTCGTAAAACCATAAATGTTATTAAATACATTAACAGATGTCAAAACAAAAACCACATGATTATATCATTAGATGCAGAAAAAGCTTTTGATAAAATCCAGCACCCCTTCTTGATAAAAACCCTTGAACATCTAGACATACGGGGAACATACCTCAAAATAGTAAAAGCCATCTACGAGAAACCCACAGCAAGCATACTCCTAAATGGACAAAAATTAGAACCATTTCCCCTGAAAACTGGAATAAGACAAGGATGCCCACTCTCACCCCTTCTGTTCAACATAGTATTGGAAGTCCTGGCTAGAGCAATCAGAGAAGAGAAGGCAATCAGGGGTATCCATATAGGAAAAGAGGAAGTCAAGTTATCTCTCTTTGCAGACGACATGATTGTATACCTTGAAAACCCAAGAGAATCTGTCAAAAACCTCCTTACACTGATAAAGGCCTTTGGCAAAGTCTCAGGATACAAAATAAATGTACAAAAGACAATCGCATTTCTCTACACCAATAATAAACAAACAGAAACCCCAATAAAAACCACAATTCCATTCACAATAGCCGCAAAAAAAATGAAATACCTTGGCATCTTCCTAACCAGAGACATGAAAGACCTTTAAAAGGAAAACTACAAAACACTGCTCAAAGAAATCAAAGTTGAAACAAACAAGTGGAAAAATATCCCATGCTCATGGATCGGAAGAATCAACACTGTGAAGATGTCCATCTTACCTAAGGCAATCTACAAATTCAATGCAATACCCATCAAATTCCCAGCAACATTCTTCTCAGACCTGGAAAAAAAAAAAGGAATTCATATGAAGCACAAACGTCCAAGAATAGCCAGAACAATCCTCAGCAAAAAAAAACAAAGCAGGTGGTATCACACTGCCAGACTTCAAACTTTACTATAAAGCTACAATCATCAAAACAGCTGGTACTGGTATAGGAACAGGCATATAGATCAATGGAATAGAATTGAGATTCCAGAAGCAAAACCTCAATTTCTCAACAAATCATCTTTGACAAAGCCTCCACCACCTATCACTGGGGAGAGGAGAACCTATTCAGTAAATGGTGCTGGGAAAACTGGCTGACCACATGCAGAAGATTGAAACAGGACCCCTATCTATCCCCATGCCAAAGGTTAATTCAAATGGATCAGAGACCTAAATGTAAAACCTCAAACCATAAGAACCTTAGAAAATGAAGGAAAAACCCTCATGGAAATCGGAACTGGCATCCAATTCCTGAACAAAACCCAAAACCCACAGCTCATAAGAGAGAAAATAGACAAGTGGGACTTATTAAACTGACAAGCTTCTGCAAAGCCAAGAAACCATCAAGAGAGCAGGGAGACAGCCTACAGACTGGGAAAAAGTATTTGCCAACTCCAGGTCCGACAAAGGCTTAACATCCTGGATCTACAAGGAACTCAAGCATGCTGAAAAGAAAAAAACAAACAACCCCATTATAAAATGGGCAAAAGATATGAACAGACACTTCACAAAGGAAAACATCCGAGCAGCCAGCAAACACATGAAGAAATGTTCAACCTCACTAATCATCAGGAGATGCAAATCAAAGCCACACTGAGATACCACCTAACCCCATCAGAATGGCAATTATCAACAACAAAAAAATAACAGCTGCTGGAGAGGGTGTGGTGAAAAGGGAACACTTCTACACTATTGGTGGGAGTGTAAACTAGTGCAACCTCTGTGGAAAGCAGTGTGGCGATTCTTAAAAGCTCTAAATACCAACCTCCCATATGACCTCGCAATCCCCCTACTGGGAATATATCCTGAAGAACACAAATCACTCTATAAAAAAGATACCTGCACACGCATGTTTATTGCAGCATTGTTCAAAATAGCAAGAAGCTGGAAACAGCCATGCTGTCCGTCAAAAAAGGACTGGATTAAAAAAAATGTGGTACATATACACGATGGAATACTACGCAGCCATAAAAAAGAACAAAATCATGAATTTCGCAGCAACCTGGATGGAACTAGAGTCTATAATACTGAGTGACCTCTCACAGAAACAAAGATCCGAGTATCACATGTTCTCACTCATATAATGGACCTTAAACATCCAATGCTATACTATACAAAAATGACTGACCGTACTGGGAAACTATGGTGGGGGGAGGGAGATGGAATTAACAGTAGCAAATATCTGTCTGGGTACGGGGAAACATCCTATATCAACAGGGTGCCTGAATGAAATGCAATTGTATACCTAACCCTTAACTGTACCCCACAACTTCACAATAAAAAAAATAATTAAAAAAAAAAAAGAATCTGAATAAAACAAAAAACTGTATTAACCAAAAAAAGAAAAAAGAAATCTGTCCTATTTTCCTTCTTTCTGTTCCTGAAACTCACTGAGCTGTTTCCTACCACAGGGCCTTTGCACCTGCCATTTCCCCTGCCTCAGTATTCTGCCCTAGATATAAACCTGGGTGATTCTTAGGTTTCTGCCATTTTCTCAAAAGGTCTATCCCTGACCACTCCACCAGCTCCACCTCCTGCCACACTCTCCTTTATCTCTTTCTACCACTTATCTACAGGAAGTAGCTTACTTGTTTACTACTAGATTATTATCCCTGCTAAAGTGGAAGTTCCATACAAATAGGAAACTTACCTGTCTTATTCACTCAGTTTTCTCCATTATCTGATACATAAAGTTTTAATAAATACCCATTGAAAGAAAAAAGAAGACACATGATGTCTATAGACTTGCTCAATGCAGGATTCAATTTGTAAAATACACATCTGCAAAGCACAATGAAGCAAAGTGCAATAAAATGAGATATGCCTGTAATATATTGTACATTTCAAGAATCTCTAAAAAATAAATTTTCAATGTTCTCACCAAAAAACTTGATAAGTATTTTAGATTATTGATATGTCAATTCACATAATTTGATTATTCACTATTGTATTCATAAATCATAACATCACTTTGTATACTATAAATTTAGACAACTATAATTCTTCAATTTAAAATTTAAAAATAAAAGCTATTAAAGAAATATAAAAGTAAACTAAACAAAATAATTTTTTTTCAATTTTGAGACCTAGTTCTATACTGGGCAACTAATTCTGTCATTGAATTACATAATACTGAACTCAGAAAAACATTAAAAATATTTTTCAAGTTAAAAAATATCGGCTAGGCACAGTGGCTCATGCTTATAATCCCAACACTTTGGGAGGCCAAGGTGAGATATTGCCTGAGTTCAAGACCAGTCTGGGCAATTGGTGAGACCTCATCTCTACAATAAATCAAAAAAATTAGCTGGGCGTAGTGGTGCATGCCTGTAGTCTCAGCTACTAGGAAGGCTGAGGTGGAAGAATCACCAGAGCCCAGGAGGTCGAGACTGAGGTGGCCATGAGTGTGCCACTGCACTCCAACCTGGGCAACAGAGTGAGACTCCAACTCAAAAAAAAAATCTTTTAAAATGTTGTTTGAACCTGATTTAATTGAGTTGACAACACTGAGTAATTTGGCCCATTAACTTAGCTATTCTTTTAAACATTCCTCAAGTAGGGACTTATATTTTTCTTCCCTTATATCCTACAAATATAACACATCTTCAAAGATTTCCTCAAGCTGATAAAAAAAACCATACAAATGCCGGTTAAGTATAAATCTCTAGACTTCTTGTTATATTCCCTAGTGATATTTTTCCCTGGTCTTCAGACAGTATTTTCATATTTTAATTATTAATAGTATATTTTGATATTTGACAGAATAAGGTCATTATCATTCATTCTTCTTACTTTCTTGACTACTTGTTATTTGAGGGTATTTGGAAATATCACTTAAAATCTTTTTTTCCAGTTGATTAAAATCGCCTTGTATTAAGGCAATTAAGGAGCTAGTATGAGCAGAATTAACATTTATAGAATAAGTTATCTTGTCTAAGAAAATGATATTCTATCTTCTTTTTTTTTTTTTTTGAGTTGGAGTCTCACTCTGTCACCCAGACTGGAGTGCAGCGGCCACTCCCGGTCACCGCAGCCTCAACCTGCTGGGCTCCGGCAATCCTTCCACCTCAGCCTTCCGAGTAGCTGGAACTACAGGCGCGCGCTACCCCGCCCAGCTAATTTTTGATTTATTGTAGAGATGAGGTCTCGCCAAGTTGCCCAGGTGGGTCTCGAACCCTCAGGCTCAGGCAATCCACTCACGATATTCTATCTTCTATATATGTTACATTATATCTCCAAAAAACAATGAAAGATTATATGAAAATAATTATTGTAGTGAATAAATCAGTGGCCTCTTTGCTAATCTTATAAAGCTATTTTGAAGATATATTAAGATAATGAAGACATGATCATATGTGCTTTGAAATATTCACTCCATTTGATGTGGACAAAACTTGAGGCAGAGGACTTCAAAAGTTTGTTGCTAGAGACCCTACAGATATTAAGAGAATAATTAGTGAATACTATGAAAAACTCCGAACACATAGATAAAACAGTAATTCCAGTATGTAGATGAAACAGTAAATTTCATGGAATGAATTGTGAAAAATACAGATTACCAAAACTCACTCACCCAAGATGAAATAGCTATGAGTAGTCCTGTAAATATTATGATGGCAAAAGAAATGAGAATGAAGAATGTAAGTAGAGTTAGGTTTGATTTTTTTTTTTTTTTGAGTAGGAGTCTCACTGTTGCCCAGACTGGACTGCAGTATTATACTCACAGCCACCACAGCCTAGGCCCACTGGGCTCAGGCCATCCTTCTGCCTCAGTCATCCAAGTAGCTGGAACTACAGGCATGTGTCACTATGCCCATTTATTATTATTTTTAAAAATTCACTATAGAGAGATCTCACCAAGTTGCCAAGGCTGGTCTTGAACTTCTGGACTCAGGCAATCCTCTTGCATCTGCCTCCCAAAGTGCTGGGATTACAGGCATGAGCCAATGCCAGCAGATTTGATTCTTTTTTTGTTTTATTTAAGAAAAATTTTTAAAGATGTGGGGTACAATTCAGGGTTAGGTATACAAATAATTATTATGCATGTACCCTTGTTGATGAGGTGTGCCCCCCACTCCCTCAGCAGATTCCCACTACTGCCAACACTTTTCTTACAGTATTATGATAATTGTTCAAGGTCCGCGTATAAGTGAGAACATGTGGTACTTAGTTCTTTGTTTCATGATAGGTCACTCAGTATTATAGATTCTAAGTCCATCCACGTTCCTGTGAAGTTCACAATTTTGTCCTTCTTTATGACTGCATAATATTCCACCATGTATATGTACCACATTTTTTTAATCCAATCTTCTTTTGATGGGTAGCACGGTTGGTTCCATGTTTTTGCTGTTGTGAACAATGCTGCGATAAACATGTGTGTTCAGGTATCTTTTTTTTTTTGAGTTGGAGTCTTACTCTGTCACCCAGACTGAAGTGCGGTGGCCGCTCCTGGCCACCGCAGCCTCCACCTGCTGGGCTCCGGCGATCCTTCTGCCTCAGCTTTCCGAGTAGCTGGAATTACAGGCCTGCGCTATGATGCCCGGCTGATTTTTGATTTATTGTGGAGATGAGGTCTCGCCAAGTTGCCCAGGCGGGTCTCGAACCCGTGGGCTCAGGCAATCCACTCACCTCAGCCTCCCAAAGCGCAGGATTACAGGCTGAGCCACCGAGCCCGACTTGGTATTTTTTTAATAGAGTGATGTGAGTTTCTCCGGGTATATTCCCAGTAGAGGGATTGCGGGGTCATATGGAAGGTAGGTTTTTAGAATTTTTAGGAATCAACAAACTGTTTTCCACAGAGGTTGTATTAGTTTGCACTTCCACCAACAGTATAGACGTGTTCCCTTTTCACTGCATCCTCTCCAGCATTTGTTGTTTTTAAAGTTATTGTTGATGACCATCCTGACTGGAGTTAGGTGGTGTCTCAGTGTGGTTTTAATTTACATTTCTTTGATGACTAGTGAGGCTGACCATTTTTTCATGTATCTGTTGACTGCTCACACACCTTCTTTTGAGAAGTGCCTATTCATATCTTTTGCCCACTTGGTAATGGGGCTGTTCTTTTCTTTTCGGCACTTTTAAGTTCTTTGTAGATCCTAGATGTTAGGCCTCTGTCAGACATACAGTTAGCAAATATTTTTTTCCCAGTCTGTGGGTTGTCTCCCTGCTTTCTTGATGGTTTCTTTGGCTTTGCAGAAGATTATCGGTTTGATGAGGTCCCACTTGTCAGATCTGATTCTTTTTTTTTTTTTTTTGAGTTGAAGTCTCACTCTGTCACCCAGACTGGAGTGCAGCAGCCACTCCCGGCCACTGCAGCCTCGACCTGCTGGGCTCCAGCGATCCTTCTGCCTCAGCCTTCCAAGTAGCTGGAACTACAGGCGCACACTACCACACCCAGCTAATTTTTTGATTTATTGTAGAAATGAGGTCTCACTAAGTTCCCCAGGCAGGTCTCGAACCCGCAGGCTGAGGCAATCCACTCACCTCAGCCTCCCAAAGTGCTGGGATTACAGGCTGAGCCACCGAGCCCGGCTAGATCCGATTCTTAATTAAATGTGAGGAGTGAAGCAGAGAGATACAAAGATAATGACCAGGTTTCTGGATTGGCCAATGAATGGATACTGATACCATTCATTAAGGCAGTAAAAAAAAAGAGTTGGAGCAGTTCAAAGGTGGGAGGAAGAGACAAGATATGAGCAATGGATAAAATCACTTGTGGGCATATTGAATTTGAGTTGTCAGGGAACATCCAGATGAAGATAATAAAAATAATCTGAATAAATCGGTCTTGAAATCAAGATAGCAAGCGATCAATGCTAGAGATAAAGAAAGCCAAGAGAGTAGATGCAATGAACCAGTCAGACTATTAAGCTTGTAAAAAATAGTAGGTCTTTGGACGGGGCCTTAAAGAATCCCAAGGAACTCTAACAGTTCATAAAAGTAGAAACATGAGGTACCTAATTCACATACTTTGAATTAAAAGAAATGGTTTAAATCCTTGCTGTGATACTAACTAGATGTGATATTAGTAAGTTTTTTTTTAAACTTCTATGAATGTAATTTTTTCATTTTGTAAACTTAAAATAATAATAGTTACCATACATAGTTGACATAAATTGTGACCACTTTTATTATTAATGTAACTTAGCACTTATTAACTCTCCATAATGTGCAGCTAATTTGAGCCAACAAGTATTGATTCAGTGTACTAACACAATATGAAAGTTTTTTGGTATGTTGATAATGCACACATAGGAGACTCTCACAGTAGAGACCTCTAGCTGTAGTGTAATATTTCAGAATTCTAAGAAAAAGACTGCCTAGAGAATCCACATTTTTTTTTTTTTTTTTGAGTCGGAGTCTCACTCTGTTGCCCAGACTGGAGTGCAGTGGCCGCTTCCGGCCATCGCAGCCTCGACCTGCTGGGCTCCGGCGATCCTTCCTCCTCAGCCTTCCAAGTAGCTGGAATTACAGGCATGCGCTACCACGCCCGGCTGATTTTTTTTTGATTTATTGTAGAGATGAGGTCTCGCTGCCCAGGCGGGTCTCGAACCCGCGGGCTCAGGCAATCCACTCACCTCAGCCTCCCAAAGGCGCGGGATTACAGGCTGAGCCACCGAGCCCGGCTGAGAATCCACATTTATAGTATAACTCAGCACCATAAACAAGTGCATGGTCTCATTATCCTGAGACGCTCTTTGTAGAAATGTAGGAAGTGGAATGTAGGCAGGGAATGAAATGTAGGCAGGAAATGATAAAAAATGTAGGCAGGGAATGAAAAGGTCTCCTTTTAGTGACTGCTTAAAGCCTTTCACACTGTCTTTTCATTTGTGGAAAAATAATATTAAAATAATATTGAAATTTGCTGGATGTTGTAGTGATCCATAGTCACTATCAGAGGATCACCAACCACTGAATGGAAGAAGCTGATATTAGCCACTGCTACGGTGATGTACATTACAGAAATGAATGATATCTGTCTTATAGTTAGGCATGAATAATAACTATGTAATGCTTTAATATTCAAAATAGAGGCATTGCAGATAGAGATATATTTGGGGGGGACTCAAAAAAAGCCCCAGAATTATTACTTGGAGGGCAGGCCTTTTGTGGTATAGTCTTCCTCTGCTAGGTAAGTGTTCCAGGAACCCATCAGCATCAATGTATCAGCTAATGCTGTGATAGGCTGCGTTCCACTTCAGTGAATTTTATTTTAGATTCTTTCAATGTATTTGCCCACTTCATGATGGGTGATTCATAACGGGTGATTTACAAGTGCACTTGCCCATACCGTGTTGAGCATTCATCAAATTTTGACCAAAACAGCATGATCCCCATGCCCCACCCTCCCTATTCATCTGATCTCTCCCTGAGTGACTTCTTTTGGTTTTCTTCCCCAGATGAAAAAGTCCTCAAAAGGAAACGTTTTGCTGATGTGAAAGAGGTGAAATAAAAAAGGGGCGGAAGCACTAAAAGACATCAAAATGAACGAGTTCAAAAACTGTTCTGAGCAGTGGAAAAAGCATCTCAATAGGTATATTGCATCAAAGAGAGAGTACTTTGAAGGTGTCTGAAGGTTAAACATGTAAGAATATATACACTTTTAAAATAAATACATTCTGTGTTTTGGGGGTCCTCTCGTGTGTGTGTGTGTGTGTGTGTGTGTGTGTGTGTGTGTGTGTGTGTGGAGAGAGGGAGAGAGAGAGAGAAAGAGCGAGCGAGAGAGAGAGAGAAAGAGAAGATTAAATTTCAGCATGACATCATAAGAACCTCTACAAACCCAGTCCCCAGTGAAACTGGTTAAAATTGTTTTCTTTTATTATTATTATTATTTTTTTTAGTTGGAGTCTCAGTCTCAGTCCATCACCCAGACTGGAGTGCAGTGGCCGCGCCCAGCCACCACAGCCTTGACCCGCTGGGCTCCGGCGATCCTTCCACCTCAGCCTTCCAAGTAGCCAGAGCTACAGGTGCGCGCTACCACGCCCAGCTAATTTTTGATTTATTGTAGAGATGAGGTCTCGCCAAGTTGCCCAAGCAGGTCTTGAACCCGCGGGCTCAGGCAATCCACTCACCTCAGCCTCCCAAAGTGCGGGATTTCAGGCTGAGCCACCGAGCCCGGCTAAAATTATTTTAAAACATCCACTTAAATCCTCTGTGAATGGTTCTAAAGGCATAAAGCAAATGAAGAAACATTTATTCAAGAAAATCTGGTAAGAAAAGTGAGAGCTCAATATTCGAATCACTACTCCATCCTCTCTATCCCCTCTCTTCCCTGTCCCAGTTCAGTGAGGTAAAGATTTCTTTCCAGACTGGTGCAGCCAATAGCACAAGGCTTTGTAGTTCCTCCACTGGAATCCATTGCATTTCTATACATTATCCATGAACAATCCAAAAATAAAATTCATAAAACAATTTTACTGAAATCAATATGGTGATGATAGCTGTACTTCCATATTCATTGCGGCATAATTCACAGTACCTAAGATATAGAAGCAACCTAAGTAGCTATCAGCAGATGAATAAACTAAAAAAATGTGGTATATATACAATGGAATACTAATCAGTCTTTAAAAAGAAGAAAATTCTGTCATTTGAAACAACATAGATGAATCCAATGGATATTATGCTAAGTAAAATGTCTGGTGCAAAAAGATAAATACTACATGATCTCACTTATAGGTGGAATCTAAAAAAGTCACTCATAGAAATAAAGAGTAAAATGGTTGTTACCAGAGGCTGGAACAGGGGGTTGGATAGGGAAAGGGGTGATGTTGATCAAAGGGTATAAAGTTTTAGGTAGATAAGAAGAATATGCTTTGGTGATCTATTGTACAGAATGGTGACTATAATAAATAATAATGTACTGTACATTTCAAAATTGCTAAGAGTATATTTTAAATGTCCTCACCACAAAACTGTGATAAGTATATGAGGTGATGAACTTGTTAATTAACTTGATTTAATCATTCCACAATGTAAACATATATCAAAACATCATATATACAATTACACCATAAATACATACAATTATTATTTGTAAATTTAAATAATAAAAAGTAAATAAAATGAAAAAAGTTATTTACAACAGCATGAAAAATAATAAAATATTTAGGAGTAAATTTATAAAAAGATGTGCAAAACTTATACTCTGAGAACTATAAAGCATTGTTAAAAGAAATTAAGAAATATCTAAATAAATGGAAAAATCTCATGTTCATGGATGAGGAGACTTAATAGTATTAAGATGACAATACTCTCCAAATTGATCTACAGATTCAATGCAATCCATATTAGAATCCCAACTGACTTCTATAATTGACAAATTGATTCTATAATTCATATAATATTTCAAGGGACCCAGAATAGTTCAAATAATGTTGAAAAAAGAACAAAATAGAACTTACACTTGACAATTTCTTAACTAATTACAAAGCAGTGATCATTACAACAGTGTGGTGCTGGCACAAAGTGACATTCAGGTCAATGGAATTGTTTTGAGAGACCCAAAGTAAAACCATGTGGCTACTGTCAACTGAATTTTAACAAGGATGCCAAGACAATTCAGTGAAGAAAGAATTTTCAACAAATAGTGCTGGAGACCAGCTCCAGCCGGGTTCAGGGTACCCCAAAGGTGGAGACGGCATCAGTGATTGGGGGGAAGAAGAGAGAAAGAGAGAGAGAGAAAGAAAGAGACTGGACTTCGGTCTAGTGCAGAAGCGATGTGTGTTATTGGGATTTACACCGGGTCTTTTATACGCAAAGTCAGATGTGGGAGGGGCGTCCCCCACCCACCAGAAACCTTAATCCATGAAAACTTAATCAATGATTGCCTTTAAACCCTTTTCATATGATAATCTTAAAATCCCATAACAAAGGATAACCTAATCCGTGACTGACATATTCTATAAACCTTTTTCATCCTAAATTGATTGATTTATGCCAAGTTAAACAATTCTATAGAAGCTTAAGTATTTACTTTACAAACGAAAGTGGCCCATCCCAGAATGTTTGGAATGTGGCCCAGTCCAAAGTGGCCTACCTGCAAGTAACCCAGCCGCATTCTTTCAACAAAATGGCTGTCTTCTAAAACTATATTCTACAATGTACACCTTCAATAAATCCTAAGATCATGACCCAGAAGCCTGTGACCAATACTAAGGCTCTTAGATGTGATGCGAGTTTGAATTATAAGCTGTGTGAAAGTCAAAACTGCAGTTTGTGGAAGAATGGGAGCAATGAGCTTCTAAAGTTAGCTTGTGTTCGTCCCGGTCTCAGAGTTTTTATGTTTTGAGCTCACAGGAGCTTAATCTGGTTAGTGCTGAGTAGAAAAGGGGAGGAAATGGGGTCAATAGCTCCCGAACGCATCTTAGTGGTCTCAGGGTCAACGGCCCTTCCTGATCCCTAACGCTCAGTGGACCTCCATGGCCAGCTCCCAACAAAATAGTACTGAGGCAATTCGATAGCCACATGTAAAAAGAAATGAAGTTAAATTCTTACCTTCTGTCTTATAAAAAGATTAACCCAAACTGGATCAAAGACCTAAATGGAAGAGCTATAACTATAAAACTCTCAAGAGAAAAAAAGGATAAATACTTGTGAACTTAAATTAGGCAAAAAATTCTTAAAATTGACACCAAAACCAGAAAAAAAAATAATATAGGCTTCATCAAAATTAAAAGCTATTGTATGTACTTCAAAAGGCATCAATAAGAAAGTGATAAAATAATGCACAGGATGGACTAAGATATTTTCAAATTATATATCTGGCAAGGGACTTCTGTCTAAAAGATAAAAAAACAAGTCTGGGCGCAGCAGCTCAAGCCTGTAATTCCGTACTTTAGGAGGCTGAGGCAAGAGGATTGCCTAAGTCCAGGGGTTCAAGACCAGCCTGGGCAACTTGGTGAGACCTCATCTCTACAATAAATAAAAAAATTAGCCAGGTGTGGTGATGTGCGCCTGTAGTTCCAGCTACTTGGAAGGCTGAGGCAGAAGGATTGCCTGAGCCCAGAAGATTGAGTCTGCGGTGGCTGTGAGCATGCCACTGCACTCCAACCTGGATGACAGAGTGAAACTCCAACTTAAAAAAGTAACTAAACGAAAATAAAATAAAATATTTACAACTCAATAATAAAAAGACAAATAATCAAAAAAATGCACAAATATCTAAATAGACATATCTTTAAGAAAGATATGCAGCCAGACATGGTGGCTTATGCTGTAATCCCAGCAACATAGGAGGTGGAGGCAAAGGGATTGCCTAAGTCCATGGGTTTGAGACCAGTCTGGGCAACATGGTGAGACCTTGTCTCTACAATAAATCAAAAAATTAGCTAGCATTGTGGCGCATGCCTGTAGTTCCAGCTACTTGGAAAGCTGAAATGGAAGGATTGCCTGAGTAGCTGTGAGCATGCCACTGCACTCCCAGCTTGGGCGACAGAGTGAGAAAGATAAAGATAGAAAGAATGAAAGAAGAGGGGGGAGGAAGGGAGGGGAGGGAGGGAGGAAAGAAAGAAGATAAGAAAGAAAGGAAGGAAGGATGGACAAATGGCCAATAAGCACATGAAAAGATGTTCAACATCATTAGTCCTCAGGGAAATACAAACCAAAACCACCATAAAATACCATTTCACCCCCCACCAAAATGGCTAGAACCAAAATATCAGATAATAACAAATGTTGACTAGGATGCAGAGAAATCCAAACAATTTTACACTACTGACAGCAACATAAAGTGTTCAGCCACTTTGGAAAACAGTTTGTCAATTCCTCAAATGGTTAATCATATTACCATAAACATTTAAAACATTATGCTAACTGAAAAAAATACAATCCCTAAAGAACACATATCATACAATTCATTTGTGGAGAATGTCAAAAATAGGAAAATCTATAGAGACAGAAAACATGACAGTAGTTGCTTTGGCCTGGAAAGAATGGAAACAGGGGAGTGAAAGCAAAGAACAAGAGGTTTCTTGTTTGTTTGTTTTGAATCATAGTCTCACTCTGTTACCCATGCTGGAGTGCAGTGGCAGCCTTGACCTTGTGGGCTCAGGCAATTCTTCTGCCTCATCCTCCCAAGTAGTTGGGACTGCAGGTGTGTGCCACCGCACATGGATTTTTAAAAAATTTTTGTAGAGATTTTTATGCTGCCCAGGTTAATCTTGAATTCCTAGGCTGAAGCAATACTCTCACCTTGGCCTCCCTATGTGCTAGGATTATAGGCGTGATCCACATGCCTGGCCAGAAATTTCTTTTTGAGATAATGAAAATGTCCTAAAATTGACTGTGGTGATGACTATGCATATATTAAAAACCACTGAATTTTACACTTTAAATGGGTAAATCTTACTGTTTGTAAATTGTGTCCCCATAAAGTTTTTTTTTTAAAGATATAAACTGAGACTTAACTAGACTTGGTTATTAATTGAATATGAGGGACAATGTAGAGGGTGTCAAGGATAATAGCCAAGTTTCTGGGTTGGCCAATGAGTGAATGCTAAGGCTAGAAAATGAAAAGAAATTGATCTAAGATGGGAAGATGTGATGAGAGAGAGAAGAGAAGAGAAAAGAGAAGAGAAGAGAAGAGAAGAGAAGAGAAGAGAAGAGAAGAGAAGAGAAGAGAAGAGAAGAGAAGAGAAGAGAAGAGAAGAGGATATCACCCGCAGGGGTCAGGGACTTTTAAACATTTTGAGAGGGGAGAAATCACAGCCTCTTTTGAGAATCTTCTAAGAAGTATGGCCCTTCTTCTCCCCACAAAAATGTAAATGTATAGCCAGGCTCGGTGGCTCAGCCTGTAATCCTGCGCCTTTGGGAGGCTGAGGTGAGTGGATTGCCTGAGCCCGCGGGTTCGAGACCCTCCTGGGCAGCGAAACCTCATCTCTACAATAAATAAAATTAAAAAAAAATCAGCCGGGCGTGGTAGCGCATGCCTGTAATTCCGGCTACTTGGAAGGCTGAGGCGGAAGGATCGCCAGAGCCCAGCAGATCGAGGCTGCGGTGGCCGGGAGCGACCACTGCACTCCAGTCTGGGCGACAGAGTGAGACTCCAACTCAAAAAAAAAAAAAAAAGTAAATATACCACTGCCCCCACACCACCAATAGTTAATCTTGAATAACTATTGAGGGCTTCCACAGACTTCTGAGCTGAGAATGCCAAGTTTACTCAGGATGGTCAGAGGGGAGTATTCTTCATGCCCTAGCATAAATGAGGAGGTATCAGGGTGGGTATGGACTGGCAGAAACTGACCTTGCAGCAAGACTAGACTCTTCCTGGAGGTGAGGCAGTCAGCAATTCCATTTTGTACCATCAAAGGCAGGTGAAGGATAGCAGAAAGGTCCCAGAGAAACACCTCATCCTCCCGGAGTAATTCTCCCAGCTATAGAGCCAGGAGTCAGAACATAGGAAATGAGAGGCTCTGGAATACGGGAGTGGGAAGACAGCGCCTTCTTAACCTCTTGTCTGGAGAGGGATGATCTATCTTTGCATAATGCAACATACCTTGGCTTTACAGCTCTTTCCTTTGCTTTGTCTTCAAAACCATTAATAGTAATTGTCATTAATTTTCAGCAGGTGATGTTAGTTATCAGCAAATGCTTTTCCATATTTAATGAATGTTTGGTATAATACAATAAAATAGAAATGTTTATTAACACAACTAGAAATTTGCTTCAAAAAAATTTTTTTAAAAGGTAGATTATTTACATAAAATGACCAAGATCTAGAGAGGGAACTGCTTCCTGAAGATTTACTTCACAAATCATTTTGAAAACACTAGTTATATTAAGGACGATTTATTCCCTTTTTTCCATAAGATTTTCAAACAAGCAAGAATATTCTAAAAATAATGGTGTGGAACCCAAAGAAAATATTTTGTGTGCTACAGGTGAACATAATGATTTTTTAAAACTTTCCCAGGCTAAATCATTTCTTTCAAAAATAAATTTCATTACTTTCAATTTTGTGAGGCATGTTGATTTTATAAAAAAGGAAATAAAGAGAACGTATTAGGAAGCAAAACTACAGCTAGGGAGAAGAGAGAACGCAGGCCAGGGGTGAGAATGGGGGTGGGGTAAGGGGGTACAGACCCTCCCTGGTAACCAGAGACGGGTAAACTCCAACCGTAGAGCGGTGATGCCACTTGTGGGCCCTCAGATTGGAAAGGACCAAAATGAGTGACAGGGCCGCGCTCGCCGGGACACCACGCGCAGACGCGTGGTGGGGGGGCGTCTATGCTTGCGGGGGGGGGGGGGTTCTGTTGACAGGCCGCCGGCCCGATGGGGGTGGTGGAGAGGAGGGCTAGCTTGGCGGTGACGCGCGTCCCCCACGTGACCCGGAGCTGCAGAGAGACGCAGCTTTCGGTGCAGTCGTCACTCGCGTCTGGCTACCAGCTTCCAGCTGCCCAGCGCTCGGCGGGCTGGCATCGCGCCCTGGGACAGCGGAGCAGGTGAGGGCCCCGGGCCCCGCGCGCCCTGCCCAAGGAGGCAACGACTCGCCACCCCGGCGGCGGGCGCAGAACAGACCCGCGGGTCCAACTAGCTTTCCGTCACCCCCACGTTCTTGGGAACAGAAATAGTGGCCCCCGGGGGTGGAGGTGCAGGGGCGGCTGGAGTCCCAGACAAACTAAGAGCGACAGGAAATCGCCCTCGAATCCTTGCGGGAAAACGGTCAACGCCGCGGGGGTCCGAGGCAGCCGCGGGTGGGGGCGGGAGACGGACGCTGGGGCGAGGGCGGCAAAGGAGGTCCGGGGCTGCGCGAGGAAGGGGCCGGGGGGGCGGGGCGGAGCGGGAGCTCGGCTGCAGCGTTCCTGGCTTCTCTATGCCGGCGGTCTGCAGGTCTGCGGGGCGAAGTGTCGCGGCGGCGCAGCTCGCGGCGAGAATCGGGAGGAGGAGGAGGAGCTGCAAGGATAGGCCCAGGTCGGTGCGAGGGATAGTGGTTGGAGCGGGTGCAGAGCCCAGTATGAGACCCCCTCCCAGTTCCCCCATTCCCCGTCCTCCATTTTGGTGCCTGTATGGCTCTGTAGGGAAAATGGTGGGCTTGGGGGGGGCGGGGAGGAAGGAGAAGGACCTAGAAGGATGGGGGAGGGCTTAGACTGCGGGCCCCCTAGAGGGCGCACGAAACCTCAGAGGTGGGAAAAATAAAATAAAAAACGAAACAAACAAACGAAAAAAACACGTTAATATCCAGGCCGCTGAATCCTGAGAAATGAGTAGTAGGGCCTCTGTCCTCGGTGCTGAACCTCTGCCGAAAATTCACCTCCCTCTTTCTTTCACCTTCTGTCTTCTAGGAGCAATGGAATCCAAAGAGGAACAAGGAGTAAAAAATACCAGCATGGAGAATGCCCAAAAGGAAAATGAAGAAAAGGAAGAAAGGGAGCAAGTTGCTAATAAAGGGGAGCCCTTGACTCTCCCTTTGGATACTGGTGAATACTGTGTGCCTAAGGGAAATCGTAGACGGTTCCGTGTTAGGCAGCCCATCCTGCAGTATAGATGGGACATGATGCATAGGCTTGGAGAGCCACAGGCAAGGATGAGAGAAGAGGATATGGAAAGGATTGGGGAGGAGGTGAGACAGCTGATGGAGAAGCTGAGGGAGAAACAGATGAGTCATAGTTTTCAGGCAGTGAGCACTAACCCCCCTCATCATGACCATCATGATGAATTTTGCCTTATGCCCTGAATCCTGATGTTTTCTCTGAAGTTAAGAGGGAGACACCTGCTTTCTAAACTCACGTGTTTCTGATGTACCCTTGTTGTAAACCTTTTAATGTCACTTGTTTAAGTGGGACTCCTATTATCAGCTTCTAATTGAATGTTGTGTTTTTGACCCAGTCTGTAAGAATTTTGTTAGCAGAAGAATTTTACCTATTGCATGGAAAGATGCTCATTATATATTGTGGAGTTAATAAAGCAGTTTAAAAACGCATTATCTCTATTTTTATTTAAAAATTTATATTAATCTATTTAATACATGAAGAGAAAACTGCACAAATTTTTTGGAATACTCCAAAATAATCAAAGTAGTTTGAGAAGAAATGGAAACAATTTTTTAAAACCTTATAAAAGCCATAGGGTTACTCAATAAATACTTGGTTACTAAATTGGATTTCTCAGCCAGGAATTTTTATAAATTGAACAAGACATTTGCTTCACATGACTGAAATGAGGTCATGAGTGTGTGACTTGTGTTTACCTGTTTTTCCTCCATTCACACCTGTTATGCAGGACCCCATCCTTAGATTTTTCCCTTCACATATTTAGCAAAGTGTCCAAAGATAGGTCTCACCAGTCCACCATACCTTGCATTCTCCTCAGGACTGCAATGCTTATTGGTCACACTGCAATTTCTTTCTGACAAGAGATAGGCACTTAACCAAAGTAAAATTAGTAATGACTGAACCAGGAGCTCTACGTTTTTGTCTCAGTTCAGTCCTTTAATAAGTAAATAACCTTGGGTGTGTAACTTCACTTCTTTGGAAAAGATTACTTGTGATTTCTAAAGGAACACTAGATTCATTTAGTAATATCTTAGTATTTCAAAAGGTATGCTAACCTGCCACCTATGTGAGAATCACCAAGGGACTTTCTTGAAAATGTGGATTCTGAATGGGGTTCCAGAACTTCCATTTTTAGCAAGCTTCCCTGGTAATTATGAGGCATATTAATGTCTAAATGGCTACTGGTATGTATATATTATGATCTCAATTCCTAAATAGGAACCATAATAACTAGAAGAATATAAAGGTGACTATCTGAACTCAGTTGCAAGAATCATTAAAATGTAAAGGATAAGAGTATTTAAGTCTTTTAGATTTACTACATACAAATTTACATTGTTTACATCTTCTGGGATATTGGGTGATATTGTTTTTTTAAGTTGGAGTCTCACTGTTGCCCAGGCTAGAGTGCAGTGGCACACTCACGGCCACAGCAGCCTCAACCTCCTGGGTTCAGGTGATCCTTCTGCCTCACCTTTCCAAGTAGCTGGAACTACAGGCGCACGCTACCATGCCCAGCTATTTTTTTGATTTATTGTAGAGACAAGGTTTCATCAAGTTGCCCAGGCTGGTCTCGAACCCACAGACTCAGGCAATACTCTCGCCTTAGCCTCCCAAAGTGCCACCGCACCCAGCCGGGTGATTTTTTTTTTTTTATTCAACTGCATGATTACTTGTGCTAAAAAGAAATGCAAGCTAACAACAGATCCAGATTAAAGAACTCTTCAGTGAGCCATCAACCCACATAAAAATTCCCACTGACAGAACTTAGATATGTAGATTTCATGTTACCCTTGGAATTACTTGCTCTGGTGTAATTACTCCTTCTATAGAGTGTAGGCAAAATCACTAAGTCTTGCTTCTAATCAATTGAATACAGCAAAAGTTATGGGATGTCATTTTTGTGATTATGTTACAAAAGACAGACTTCTATCTTGCTAGCCGACTCTTCCTCCCTTCTTCTCTCCACTTACTTTTGCTAGCTCTGATGAAATAAGCTGCCATGTTGGGAAGCACGTACAGCAAGAAATTGAAAGTGTATTTCAGCCAACAGCTGGTGAGAAACTGAGACCCTAATAATTCTTTTTTTTTCCTCAGAGGAAAGTAAATGTTTATTTTTCTTAAACCTTTTGAATACAACATAATTTTGCAGGTTTAGTTAAGTTGCAAACTTGACTAATAACATTTCCAGGAGTTCGCAATTTCAAGGCTAAAGTTCTGATTAAGGTTAATATAAATGAGGTTTTGTAAAAAGGCCTAAAAACAGTCTGGCTTCTTAAGGAAAAATAATATGGCTCTGATGAAACTCTCATTGTTAATTATTATTCATGACCCAGGTATTAGACTTAGTAATGTAAGTACACTTCAGTACTGCAGCAGTCAAAGCGGTAGTAAGATATGGACCCAAGATCAGAAGGAAGCTCTGCTATTTTTTTTGCGTATGTTGGTCTTTAGCATGCTAGTATGAGTAAGGTGCTGTGTCAAGCACTGGGATATGAGAAGTGCAGCTGAACGTGATGAAGGGGCAATGGGATGGTCAGGCACTGACAGGGCACTCTCCCTGTGGCACGTTAGTCACCTCCACAGAGCAGCAGGAGGACTTTCTTATATTAATCATGGAGTAAAGGGAAGTGGTAAAATTCTTCCTAAAGTTATAAAGTTCATTCTCACTCCTGGACACCACTACTCTGAGGAGGGTTTGATCATCTGTCCCAGCTCCCTTCATAGCATAGTAGAGCACGTCTGAAAGTAGGCAGGTATACTTCGAATAGATTTCATCACAACAAGAGTAGTTGCTCCAAATTGCCAGAAGTCTCCCGGTCAATGGTTTCCTCAATTTGAAATCCTGATAATAGTCATGTATTTGTTAAACACCCTTCTCAAATGAGACACATTTCATGCTACAAAGATGGTGATAAACTTTTCTTCGTCTGTTCCCCACTTAAGTTCTCCAGCCTGGAATAGAAACCTGAGCATTTTGTTCAACTTGAGCTTTATCAACTCCATCATCATGGTCTCTATTAGCCTGAAGGAGAACCACCAACATCCTCTGGTAGTACCATGTCTTCTTCCAGGCTGGAACCATATTCATCTCTATACACTTGTTTTATGGCTCTTAGTTCCTCAGGTGTCCTTGAAGCAATAATTCATATGCTTCAGTTCATAGGCGTCATAAAGCTGAGAGAATTTCATCAGAGCCACAATTAATTCTTAAATTTTCCAGTTAGTTCTGATTTCAGGTCATCCAGAAGACACCTGCCAAACAGAGTTTTAAAAGCTGCAGCAATCTCCTGGTGCTGTTACTTTGAGGCGTTGGTAGAGCCAGGATGCTCTCCTCCTGGTGCCCAGGCCTGTCATGACTTTCCGAAGTGTTTCTGCATCAGCCCGCTCATCAAATCCAGGGATGTTGGTCACAGTGCCTCTGAGGACCTGTGGCATGGAGACTCGTCAGGTCAGGGGACGGCGATGCAAGACCAACCAGGGGACCCAAGTGCCCAACCCTCGAGAGCGGCAGCGCAGGATGAGTCAGGGATGCCGGGCGGAGAAGGATCTGGGCGACTCCCTAATAACTCTTGAGGAACTGAAATCCTGACAAAACAACAAAAGTAAGTTTGAAAGCAACTCCTTTCCCAGCTTAGTCTTCAGATAAAACTTGAGCCCTGGCCAACATCTTGATTGCAGCTTTGTAAAAGACCCTGAGGTGGAAGACCCAGATAAGCCACACCCAGATTTCTCATTCACAGTTTCTGGGATAATAAATGTGTGCTGTTTTAAGCTGCTAAGTTTTGGGATAAAAAGCCTTATATCCAACATAGGCCTGGAGTCAAACTCAAAGTCTAACAAATGCTAAGAGAAAAGCTGATCTGTTTTATGTAATGAAAATTTAGTGAAGGCTGAGGGTCATGAAGGAGCATCACACACACAACTAAGTAACTCAAAACAGTCATTTGATAGTTTGATATCTGGATTTTTAGAAGTCTTGGCTTATAGTTTTATTTAATTAGATTTGTCAAAATATTTTTTTTTTTTGAGTCAGGGTCTCACTCTATCGCCCAGACTGGAGTGCAGTGGTACGAGCATGGCTCTGGGGCTCACATCATCCTTCAGCCTCAGTCTTCCGAGTAGCTGGTACAGGCGTGCACCACCATGCTGGGCTAATATTTTGATTGTTTTGTAGAGATAAGATCTTATTATGTTGCCCAGGCTGGTCTTAAACTCCTGGACTCAAGAAGTCCTGTTACCCTGGCCTCCCAAAATCCTGAGGTTACAGATGTGAGCCACCATGTCCAGCCTAGATTTGTCAAAATAAACTGTTTAACTCTGGAAGAAAAAAAATCTGCTAGAAAAAGTGGCTGCCAGACTGACAAAGTTGGAAAAAATACAAGAATTATAAGATTATAGGATTACCAGTCACTCCTGTGGTTGAGGATATACCTGCAATGAAAAGTTATATTATAGTACTATGAGAGGAAACATATAATTGAGACAACAGGATGAACCAACAGGCATATGAAAAACCATTTCATCATCCAGTTTGATTGACTAAGGCATAGAACATGTCACCAAGATGTCATTTTTTGAAAGAAGCACACAATTTATGAGATTAATATAAATATAGTTAGGCCCTTTGTACCCGTAGGTTCCATATTCATGGATTCACCCAACCTCAGATCAAAAATATTTGGAAAAACATATTCCATAAACCTTCAAAAAGCAAAACTTGAATTTACCATGCATCAAGTACTACACTGAATCCACATGAATGATGTGATGTGTAGACATTGTATTAGGTATTATAAATAATCTAGAGGTGATATAAAGTACTCGTATATGGGAGAATGTACATAGGTTATGCACTTGCCATTTTATACAAAAGACTTGAGCCTCTGTGGATTTTGGTATGGGGGAGGGGGTCCCAATTACCCGTGGATATTGAGGAACAACTGTACATAAAATATATAATTTGTGGGTCCTCAGCGCCTCAAATTTTGGAATGAGGATGTCCTCTGAGAATTGCAAAAGGGTAAATTTGATAAGCAATGAATTGATTTTCCATCTCTGTGAATAAATTAAGAAATTGTCTGTCAATACGATATTTAAAAGGTTGAGAACATTTAGTATCCCAATCATTGGCATCTGGAAGTAGTCCCATAGATGCAGGGCAATGGAAGTGCTTTAGGAAGAAAAATGGTAATAATATATCCACATGAGTGGGGTTTTAGAGATCCTTTAAGTGGCTTGGGGTGAAACAGGTAGAAGTCCAAAGACACATTTTAGAAGATTTTAGGGAAAGGAGCTCTTAAAAGTGTAAGATAAGAAGCAGCATAAAAGAGAAGGAAGTATGCAAAAACAGGACAAAAAACAGTAGAGAATGAACTAAAGGAGGTTCTCACTAAAATATTCAGCTAGCCTAGTGAGGAAAATGCATTCAGAACAGATATCGATTAATGGATAATTGAGGTACTAAGATAAATTTTTTTAAAAAGAAGAATAAAAAGTAGCTCCATTCTGTGAGAAATTTATAGTAAGGTGGTTTAACAGAACTGAAAAATAAAACTATCTTCTGAATATCAAAGGAATAAAATTTACCAAACACTATAAATCAATGCAATAAGCTGAGGGAGGGAGTTAGTGTAAGAGCCTGCATTCCAAAAGATAGTATTTACAGAACCAAAGGAAAAAGTAGATGGACAGATAGAAAGGTAAACTTTCTAACACCTTACAGTTATTTCTAAGCAGGATTAGACAAAGGCAGTTGTGTATTGTGTATTAACAACTGAGTTTCAAGTTCAACTATTTGTAATGTTAGCCTATTTCCACTGTATAAATACTCCTACTATAACTGATTTCTAGTTACCAACATAATGTCACTTAATGCAGAGTTGAGAAGAGATGTGCACAATTAGCTGTCAAGAGCACATCACAGGCTTAGATGCCTCCCTCATTAATGTGATGAAAACTGGGACAATCTCATGCAAGGAAAATGAAGATGAAAGTGAGGAAAGGAAACATCTCTTGTATACGAGATGTAGTATGAACATAAGGGAGGGGAAGATGAAAGAAAAAGAGACAGGCAGACAGGCAGACAGAAGCCAGGTGCATAAAATCCTCTTGTGAGCAAGAGGGCCTAGAGAAGGGTGTGTGAGGAGAGGGGAATAGGGAGAGGGAAAAGGGGGTGGGAAGAGATTGGAGGGAGGAGGGAGGTGAAGAGAGGGAGGGGGAGGAGATAAAGGAGGAGGGGTGGGTGGGCGGGGAGAAAGAGGGAAAGAGAGAGATTGGTTGATTACCTAGACAAGGATATGTCTAGGCTTCTAGGCAGTTAAAAGGAATGTTCATAGAAGCATGGACTTTGCAGTCAGGCAGATCTCACTTCAAATATTGGCACCATCACTTACAAGCTCTGTGACCTTGAACAAAGTTGAATAAAGTCTCCCTTAGCTTTATTTCTCTTTGTACGTAAATTGTATAAAGTGTTTAGCAAGATGCCTGCCAGATACTAAGCTTTCAGTAAATGTTAGCTGTTAATGTTATAATGCATGTAAAATGAAAAATTTTGATTCACTAAAAATAAGTAGTCTAATGTTTCAAAGTTAATACAGTTAGTGGATTTTTAAAAGTAGTTATTGATCCCAGAGGTCAAAATTTGGTATAAGAGGGATCACATTTGGTAAGCACATAGTTTGTCCCACAAAGTACTGTACAGCTTTTGAATCATTGCTGATATTTAATAATTGATAAATTGCACAGGAAAATCCAGGGTTTTAGGTTTTCATGAAACACCAGGAGTTTTTGTCAACAGTGGGCTTGCATTGCCACATTTTACCAGTTGACTGGAGGAAGCCCAGTGGTGGCTTCAACTCTTTAGAAAGGCATGTGTTTCAGTTTTACTTTTTTTTACTCACCTTTACTTATTCACATTACTTAATTACCTTCCCGGTCCTTAGAAGCACTTCAATTTCTAGCCTCTAATTCATATCAACTGCATTTCAAAAGTGATTTGAAGTGATGGTTCGGCAAGTAATTGAGAATCAAGTGAATCTGGGATTTAAGAATTTTTTATGTTCCAAATCTACCGTGTACAATAGGGTAACCATGAGCCATATGTGGCTGTTGAAAACTTGAAAAGTGACTAATGCAATTGAAGACATCCTAAAAGTGTAAGGCATGTACAGGATTTTAAAGGCATAGGACAAAAAAATTATGTGAAATAGCAATAATTTTTATATTGATTGCATGTTGAAATAATAGTATTTTGGATATACAGTGTTAAATAACAAATTATTAAAATTAATTTGATATGTTTCTTTTTATCTTTAAAAATGTGTTTACTATAAAACTTAAAATTAAATGTTACCTAATATACCTAATATAGTGCTATATAGCACTATTCCAAATCATTAAGATATAACATTTTTAAATTTAAAAAATCTTATATTTTAAATTGCTGATACAAATGATAAACATTCATTTTAGAAAACACAAAGGAGCATAAAAAAGAAAATTTTTAAAAAATTACCTTTACTCCAGTAAATATTGTTAAATATTTCAGGTTTTTTTTTTTTTTTTTTTTTTTTTTTTTATAATCAGTATTTTTTATTATCGTTTTGTAGGGTACAGTTAAGGGTTAGGTGTACAATTACGTTTCATTCAGGCACCCTATTGATAAGAGGTGTTTTCCCAGTCCCAGTAGATATTAGCTACTGTTAATCCCACCCCCCCATAATTTCCCAGTACCATCAGTCATTTTCTTATAGTATTACATTGGATGTTCAAGGTCCATTATATGAGTGAAAACATGTGATATTCTGATCTTTGTTTCTGTGAGAGGTCACTCAGTATTATAGACTCTAGTTCCATCCAGGTAGCTGCGAATATACCCTGAAGAACACAAATCACTCTATAAAAAAGATACCTGTACACGTATGTTTATCACAGCGTTATTCACAATAGCAAGAACCTGGAAACAACCATGCTGCCCATCAAAAGAGGACTGGATTAAAAAAATGTGGTACATATACACGATGGAATACTACGCAGCCATGAAAAAGAACAAAATATTTCAGTTTTTTTCATATTTATGTTTCTACACAAAGCATAAATGAAATCTTGTTCTATAAAAACTGTATCATACTGTCTATACTATTTTGTATGCTCCTTTTTCACCTTACATTTTAGGATAATCTTTTTGCAATATCTTTAAGAACTGTTTGAAACCAAGTTGTTAAATGGATTAACAAATTGAGTATGATAACAATAAAATTAGGAGAAAATATAGCCAATTATTTAATTCAAGTATGCTAAAAGCATTTTTCAGCATATAATTCAAGGCAAAACTAAATACAAAAATAACTTATCATTACACAAAAAATAAACTTTTTAATAGTATAAATACAGTGTAAATAAAAAGAGGCAAATAAAATACTGAAAAAAACATATCAAAAAGACAAAGGACTAATATAATTGTATAGTGAATTGGTTCAAATCAGTCAGGGATGGGGAACACAGAAATAACAAGTTAGACCAAAAAGAGATAAAAAACAATTTTGTTTGACCAACAGACACATGGAAAAAATTGATAAATTTCATCAGTGTCTTAGCTTGGGCTATAACAAAATTCTGTAGACTGGGTGGCTTAAATAGCGGAATTTTATTTCTCACTGTCTGAGGGCTGGAGTCAGAGCACCAGCATGGTCCAGTTCTGTGAGGGCTTTCTTCCTTGATTGCAGATGGCTTCCTTCTTGCTGTATCCTGACAGGCAGGAAAAAAGATCCTATGCTTCTTTTTCTTTTTATAAGGCCATTAATCCCCTCCTGAGGGCCTCATCCTCAAACTAATCTAACCCCAAATATTCTCCAAAGGCTCTACTCTCCAAATACCATCGCACTGGGAATCAGGGCTTCAGCATATGAATTGTGAGGGAATACAAACATTCAATTCACATCAATTAGTAATCAAGAAACTTTAAATGATAACAAACAGCATTTTGAAGTATCAAGTTGGTAAATAATTTTAGTAATAACAGTCAACATTTATTGAGCACTTATAATTTTAGTGCTTTGTATGCCTTATTTCATTAACTTCCCTAACCACATCAATTGCATACAGATTTTTTTTATTTTTGCGTTGGCGTCTCACTCTCTCACTCAGGCTGGAGGACAGTGGCACACTCCTGGACACCGCAGCCTCGACCTTCTGGGTTCAGGCAATCCTTCCACCTCAGCCTTCCAAGTAGCTGGAACTACAGGCACGCACCACGACGCCCAGCTACATTTTGGATTTATTGTAAAGGTGAAGTCTCACCAAGTTGCCCAGGCTGGTCTCAAACACGTGGGCTCAGGCAGTCCTCTCACCTAAGCTTCCCAAAGTGCTGGGAATACAGGCTTGAGCCACCGTGCCTGGCCAGATACTATTATAAGAAGATTAAACCACATACCCAACGCCACATCACTATTAACTTGTGTAGTTGGAATTTGAACATAGTCTGATTTCTGAATCCATGCCATAACTAGCAATTTTTATCTAGAGGTAAGCATTCAGAAAAACGGGCATTTTCATACAGTGCTGGTGAGAATGACAACTGGTATGACTCTTCTGGAAGGTAGTTTGGAAATATGCATTAAAAGTCTTACAACAGTTCTATAGCCTTTAACCTAGAAATTCTATGTGTATTACTATATCTCCGA
The DNA here is from genome assembly GCA_027257055.1 of Cephalopachus bancanus. Lineage (NCBI taxonomy): Eukaryota > Metazoa > Chordata > Mammalia > Primates > Tarsiidae > Cephalopachus > Cephalopachus bancanus. The sequence goes on along the minus strand of JAPVLO010001043.1, from coordinate 65,425 downwards.
TGAATAGTCATACAAGTAAATGGTGTGTACCTGGGCTGTGAAAATATCCAAGTATGCAAGTATATAAATATGTGCAATAATAGAATAAGATGTTTATTTCAGCATTTTGAAAATACCAAAAAAATTAGGTAAAACTTTAATGCTTATAAACAAGGGGAAATATAGATACATTAAGATGCAATGATACTCTGAAAAGCTATACAGCTATAATAAATAATGGAGTTGTTCTGAGCAGAATGAAATGGAAAACTATTTAGAAAATACTGTCATATCAATTATTTTGGATAAGGAGTTTTAGCTGTATGGGAAAGAATTCTTTCAAACTGGCTTAACCATTTGAAAAGTTTATGATCTCACATAGTAGGCAGAAGAGAGGTAGGTAGGACCAGCTTCAGAGCTGACTGACTCAGCAACTAAATAGTGGCCTCAAGGACTCAGGTTTCATCCATCTCTGGTCAGCTTTTGCCATACCTGGTGTTAGCTTTATCCTAAGGCTGGTGGTTACCAATAATGTAACAAGGTGGCTGCTTATGGCAATAGAGTCTACATTCCTCTTTGTTTCTGTCCCTCAGGAGAGAGGGAAAAACCACTTTCCCAAACATAAAATAAAAGGCTATTCCTTCTATCTGACTAGGCCATTTTAAGATGGTTGTCCACCCTCAACTAGTAATGGCCCTCAGATAAATTCCAGGTCACAACAGTTTTCAAATAATTAGAGCCTACCCACTGAAGACAGTGGTGAGGTGGGAGGGGGTGAACATCCAAATGTTTGGAGTTCTGTTAGGGAGGAGGGAAAAAATAGTTATAGAGTAAGCATACACTACACTGGGAGTCTCAAAAATAGGAATGGCCCAGGATACTATGAACTTCCACGAGGCCCTGAGTAGGAAGTAAAAGACAGCAAGGAGATATACTAAATAACCTTTGAAAGGAAAAGAGGCAAGGCCTAAATAGCTGAAGTAATCCAGAAAGTGCTATCACCCAGGGGGAGCAAAGAAGGAGATGAGAGAGGCTAATGAATATGATCCAGTAAAAGCTCCCCAACTGATAAAAATCTAGTGGATCCCTGGAGCCTGGGGTTTAAAACTAAAGCAAAGAGGAAGTTTTTCCAGGGCACCATATCTGATAAGGACACTCACTAGAGCTAAATGGGAGTCATGTGGGTCTGTGCTCACAGGATGTCCAAAAAACCAGTCAGTGAGGAGCAGTGAAAAGAATTACAAAGAGATACATTCTTTACAGAATTGCCACTCTTGTTACATACATGAAACCTCCCTTTCTATAATCTTGTCCTGCTCTGTGGGCCATGCTGGGCATATCCCTCCCTCTGGAAGTAGGTAGAAAGTCAGCATCGAATGTGCTTGCACAACATTCTTGAAAAGTAAACACTTCAGTTGTCTCAGTTTTGAGTCTTACTGAGGTTTGCAAGGACTTCCACTAAGCATTATTTGTTCACTTATTAGGCTCCTGACATTCGCCACAGCTAGGCTACTCTCTTTCCTTCACTAGCCCTTTCCAGGAAACATTCCAAAACATTCCAATCTTATTCACGGTTCAAGGCTGGACCCAGATCCCTCTTCCTCATAACTGCTTCTCTGGCTTTACAGATATTCTCCTTCTTTGACTTAACTGTGTTGACAAGACCCCATTTTTTTTCTTTTCTTTCCTTCCTTCCTATCTTAGAAGTGTGGGGTATAATTCAGGGTTAGGTATACAAATGGTCTTTATGCAGGTACCCTTGTTGATGAAGTGTGCTTCCCCTCCCCTGGCAGTTTCCCACTATTGTCAATCCCTTTCTTACAGTATTATGATAATTGTTCAAGGTCCGCTTATGAGTGAGAACGTGAAACTCGGTTCTTTGTTTCTCTGATAGATCACGCAGTATTATAGACTCTAAGCCCATTCAAGTTGCTGCAAAGCATTATTTTTCAATTAATTTTTTCTCAGCAGTTGTTACATGCAGCAGTGGACTTGCTCAGGAATACCATGTTGCTCTCCCACCTCCACTCCATGATGTTGTACATTATGTTTTGTGTTTGTTTTGAATCTTTCACAGACCTTAGGCCACTGAATAAGTGAACTGGTCCCTCTCTTTCTCATCTTGCTCTTCTCCAATTCAGTCTCTACATGGCAATCACAGGAATATTTTTACAAAGAATAACAGCATGCTCCTCCTCTGAATTATATCCATTGCATTCAAATACTTCAAATAAAACCCTTAGACCCTGCATGAGATAGCTCATGGCTATCACTCTCAGCTACTCTCTTCCTCCATTGCCAAACTCTGAAATAGGGACTGAGTGCTTAGTTCACAGACACCGACACCAAAAGTACAAGTTATAAAAATGAGAGGTTTATTAGCCAAGAGCCGGCTGGTGGCCACTCGTTGCTGGACATGCAAGTTCCACAGCAAGGGCCCCCATTTGCTGTAGGGGCTTGCTTAAATGGGGCAAAACCACATTGGGACTTTCCAAGTGGGCCAAACTGCAACATCCTGGAGGCCTAGGTACTTTTCAAGCAATGCTAGCAGGGTTTACAGAAGCGGAAAAAAAAAAAAAGCTGTTAAACAGTTTAATCTAGCCAGCAGGTGCTGTTGCCAGTTTCCAGGAAGGGAACTTTTTAACTGTGCAAAGACTGAGTACATGCTTAACTGTGCAAAGGCTGAGTTTATGCTTAGCCTAATTTTTGACATTGTAGATGTCTTTTTAAGCCCCCTTCCACAACTCCAGCTAACTACACTGTTCTTTTTTAGTTTTAAATGGGTCAAAGACTTTCCTGCCTTAGAGCCTGTGCACTTGTTGTTTCTCCTTCTGGGACTAACCACACCCTTCTGGCTAACATCTATTTACTCTTTAAGGCTCAGCTTAAAAATCATGCCTACTGAGAGTCCCTCTCTCATTCCCTGATCCCAGCCATCATATTCTTATTATTTTTAGAATCCTGTTCTGTTTATTTACCATAATTTGGGATTACATGTTTGTTTAGTGCTTCTCTCCCCAACTAGATTGTACATTCCATGCTCAGAAGAACCATGTCTATCTTATTTACCAGGGCATATGCAACATCTAGTCCAGTGTCTGACACTTGGTACATCCCCAAAATTGCAGGTTGAAGGCTATGAAATTGCCATTTTGTAGGTCATAACCAGGAACATATCAGCAGCCTCATAAGGTTCAACCTAATACGTCCTGAATAATGAAAGATGAGGCAAGTGAATTATTGAGAGAAGAAAATAAGAAAGTAGCCTGGGGAATGTTTTACTCTCCCACTATCAAACCTACTCTAGGGCAGGCACAGGAATCTGGCTGAGTTGCTGATCCTGTAACTCTCCCTCTAGAGAAAGGAGTACCTCTGGTCTTTGTCATGAGTGTCTCTCTCAAGTGACTTCCTCAAAGTTCATGCCTAGTGTCCCCAGATCCTTGTGTCCTTGCTCAAGTTCTACCCCTTTCCATCTTCATTCATATTTGCTTCTCCTTTCACAACTCTTTTGGCCAACTATAATAACTCATCAGGGACACAGGGACTTTTTATATGATGTGTCTTTTCTCTCCTTCTTTTCTGGTACACTCCCAAACATTCTCTACCAGGTCATTATAGTATTTGGTTTTTACAAATGAGAGACTAAAAAGAAGAAATGAAAGACAATATTGTATGGTGAGTAAACTACTTACCCTATTTGGATTACAGCATTGAAAAAGAGTATATGTAAGGTTTGGAGGCAAGAAGAAACTAAAGAATTTTAGGGCTGCCTCCTTTCTTGCTCCCTCTCTTCCTTCCATATCTAGAAGACAACTAACCAAAGAATTGAAAGATCTCTATGAGAACTACAAATACTGCTGAAAGAAGTCTCAGATGAGACTCAGAGATTCAATACTCATAGATAGGAAGAATCAATATTGTTAAGATGTCCATACTACCCAAAGCAACCTACAGATTTAATGCATTCCATACTAAACTACCAGCATCATTTTTCACAGACCTAGAAAAGACAATACTTAAGTTCATATAAAAGCAACAAAAGATCCCAAATAGCCAAAGCAATACTAAACAAAAAGAACAAAACTGGAGGTACCACATTATCTGATTTCAAACTTTACTGCAAAGCTACAGTAATTAAAACAGCATAGCAATGGCACAAAAAATAGACACATATACTAATGGGACAGAATAGAGAACCTAGAGATAAAACTACTGACCTGCAACCAACTCATCTTTGACAAAGTCAATAAAAACAAGCACTGGGGAAAGGACAACCCTATTCAACAACTGGCTAACCATATGCAGAAGAATGAAGCTGAACCCTCTACCTATCACCAAATACAAAAATTATCTCAGAGTGGATTAAATACTTAAATGTATAACCCCAAACTATAAAAATCTTAAAAGAAAACTGAGGAGACACTTTCCTCGACATTGGCCTAGGCAATAAACTCATGACCCAGTCCTCAAGAGCAGAGGCATAAAAACTAAAATTGACAAGTGGGACCTTATCAAGTTAAACATCTTCTGCACAGCAACATCAACAGAGTAAAGAGGCAATCTACAGAATGGAAGAAAACATACACAAATTATGCATCCAACAAAGGCCTAGTATCCACAATCTATAAGGGACTCAAATGAATTGACAGGAAATAAAAATAACCCCATTAAAAAATGGGGAAAGAGCCGGGCTCGGTGGCTCAGCCTGTAATCCCGCGCCTTTGGGAGGCTGAGGTGAGTGGATTGCCTGAGCCCATGGGTTCGAGACCCGCCTAGGCAGCGAGACCTCATCTCTACAATAAATCAAAAATCAGCCGGGCGTGGTAGCGCATGCCTGTAATTCCGGCTACTTGGAAGGCTGAGGTGGAAGGATCGCCGGAGCCCAGCAGGTCGACGCTGCGGTGGCCGGGAGCGGCCACTGCACTCCAGTCTGGGTGACAGAGTGAGACTCCAACTCAAAAAAAAAAAAAAAAAATGGGGAAAGAACATAAACAGATATTTATCAAGGGAAGATATACAAATAGTCAACAAAAAGTACTCAACATCACCAATCATCAGAAAAAATGCTAATCAAAACTGTAATGAGATACCATCCCACACCAGTCGCAATGGCTATTATTTAAAACAAAATAAAACAAAAAGCAACAGATGTTGGCAAGGCTGCAAAGAAAAAGGAAAAACACTGTTGGTGGGAATGTAAGCTAGTTTAATCCCTGTGAAAAGCAGTTTGGAGGTTTTTCAAAGAACTAAAAATAAGTTTACCATTCAACTCAGCAATCCCATTACTGAATATACACCCAAAGGAGCATAAATTGTTCTACCAAAAAGACACCTACACATGTATATTTTTCACAGCACTATTCACAATGGCAAAAATGTAACAAACCTAGGTGCCTATCAGCAATGGACTGGAAAAAGAAAATGTGGTACATATATACCATAGAATACTATGCAGCCATAAAAATGCGTTAAATTATGTCATTTTCAACAACATCAATGCATCTGGAGGTCATCATTTTAAGTGAATTATTACAGAAACAGAAAACTGAATACGTTCTCACTCATAAGTGGGAGCTTAACACTGGGCACACAGGCACAAGGATGGGAACAACAGTCACTGGAACCTACTAAAGGGGGGAGGGAGGAAGGGGAAATAGGGGCTGAAAAACTACCCATCAGGTACTATGCTCATCACCTGGAGGGGTGGGCTCAATTGAAGTCCAAACCTCACCATCACACAATATACCTATGTTACAAATTTGCACATGTACTCCTTAAATCTAAAATAAACCAAAATTTAGGAGACAGCAAATACAGCAGTGGTGTGATATTGATACTCATCAGCAGTGTGATGGAAAAAAAAGGGGGAAGGTCATAGAATATGTCAGAAAAATTCAGAATTAAACAAAAGTTGATAATTATAGTCTTGAACAAAAAATATCAGTTACTGGGACAATTTTTGGGGTATCTCAAAAAGGCTGAACTCAGTTTCAGAAAAGAAGTTTTTGACTTTCCTTATTAAAATCATAACTTTGAACTTTTGGTTTCTAGTTCAGCATGTAAGGAGCTTGGAATTTATCACTCCCATTATCATATCAACAAAAAAACTGACAGACTGAAAATCAACAATTCTTAGACCATTGGAGAACTGAGGTTACAAAGCAAACTACTGTCTGCCAAAATTGGAGAGACAGGCAAATATACATAAAGAATCACAGCTGACTTGGAGCAGAAGCCCAGGAGAAGATATCACCAATGGAGCCAGTATCACAGTTGGAAAAGTTAAACTGTGGTTGAAAATTGCCGGAAGCTCAGTGTGGAAAATATTGAGTTAAAAATTCCAGGTGGGTCCAGTCTTAGCATACCCCAACTTTTGAGGATTTTATTTCAAGAAGTCCTACTAGGTTCTCACAGGGAAAAATCATAAAAATAAAGAAATAAACAGAAACACCAAAAAAATTCACATTGTGCTTCTGTCAAAGGGATGGTAAAAGTAATCATTCTGATACACACCCAGAACATTCTGTTCTTGTTAACAAGACCTGCTTTCAAAAGGAACAAACTTAATTAGAGCAAGGGAAATACCCAACTCCAGCCCTCCCTAGCTTTCCAGGTGTGGGAAAGGAAATATTCAACTCTATCCTCCCCTAGCCTTCCTGACTCCCCTAATAAGCAAGAGAGGCCTGGAAAGCAACTGTGAAGGTCACAGCCCAGGGAAACACACTCACTAAAAAACTGAAACTTAATCACAGGACAGTAGAACATTTCCCTTGCCCTACACCTAAGCACCAACTCAATTGGGCTCCTGTATAATAATGGGAATACAACAGAAAAACTGCATATATCATAAGCTATGTAAAAAGAAGTCTCGAAAAATCCCCAAAAAACCACCACCAACAAGAAAAATTCCAGAGGAAATTTTAACTTCTGACACCCATAGCTACAGCAAACTGTAAATACAGCATAACTCCTAACCAGATAAATAAACCTCACACTAAAGACCTATGCATCTCAGTTTCTTTTGTCCAGTACATGGTGTCTGTTTTTTTGGCAAAAAAAATTACAAAGCATACTGAAAAACAGAACACAATTTGGAGAAAGAGAGAGAAAGAATGAATACAATAATATCAACACCAGACTCAGATATAACAGAGAATTTGGAATTATTAGATCAAAAATTCAAGACAAGTATCATCAGTATGGGGGCTTCAACAGAAAATGTGGAAAATATTCAAAGACAGATAGGTAATAAAACATCTTTTCAATAGAGAAACAAGAATTACATCAGATTTCTCTTCAAAAAACCATGCAAAGAAGAAGAGAGTGGAGTAAAGTTTTTAAAGTAGTGAAAGAAAGCATCCATTTTGTCTAGAATTCTATATCTGGTGAAATTATCTTTCACATACTTCTGAGATAAAGACTTTCTCAGAACAAACAAAAGTTGAGGGAATTTGTCAGCATATACGCCTTGCAAAAAATGTTAAAAGATGTTCTTCAAAGAGAAAGAAAATAATATAGATCAGAAACTTGGATCTACATAAATAAAGGAACAGCAGTAAAGGAGGAATAAATGAAGGTAAAATAAAGTCCTCTTTTATCTTAATAGATCTAACAGACAATAGTTTTTCAAAATAATAATGGCGACAATGCATTCAGTTTTTATAGCTATGTGTAAGTGATGTGAATGACAGCAATGTTATATGTGAAAGAAGGGAAATTAGAAATACTCCATTTTGTAGTACTTGCACTGTCCATGAAATTCTATAGTATTATCTGAAAGTGGACTTGTATTAGTTGTAAATATGCATGACAAACTCTAGGACAACCACTAAAAAAGTTTAAAACATATTATTGATATGCTAAGAGAAGAGAGAAAATGGAATAATATAAGATACTCAATGAAAACCAGAGAAGACAGATAATGAGTGGAAGATAAAAAATAAAAATAAATAAGAAACAACAGTGGTAACAATTAGTAAACAGTAACAAACATGGTAGATATTAAATCAACTATACCAATGATAACTTTAAATGTCAGTAATTTAAATATATCAATTGAAAGAAATATACTATCAGAGTGGATAAAAGAACATGACCCAACTATGTGTTGTCTACAAGAAGTTAACTTTAAATGTGAAGACCTAGATAAAGTAACAGTAAAGGGATTGAGAAAGATATATCATGTTAACACTAATCAAAAGAGAGGTGGAGCAGCTATATCAATTTGGGGCAAATAAAAATTCAAACAAAGAAAAATTACCAGGGATAAAGAGGAGCACTACATGATGATAAAAGTGTCAATTCTCCAAGAAGACATAGCAATCCTTAATGTGTGTGCATCTAAGAAAGAACATCAAAATATATAAGGCAAAACTCATAAAACTACAAAGAGAAACAGATGATTACACTATTGTAGTTGGAAACTTCAACTCTTTATTGACAGTAATTGACAGATTTAACAAACATGATGAAACTAGTTAGGACATAGCTGAACAAAACAGCATCATCAGTCAATTGGATCTAATTGATATTTATAGAATACTTCATCCAATACACTTCTCAACTGACACAAATTAGTTATCAAGAAAAATGACATTCTGGACCACAAAGCATCTTAACAAAATTAAGAGACTAGATATCATTAAAAGAATGCTCTCAGATTACAGTGGAACTAAATAAAAAATCAACAAGAGAAAGATAGCTGGAAAATCCCAAAATATTTGGAGATTAAACAATATACTTCTAAATAACATAAGGGTTAAATAAGTCTGAATAATAATTTTAAAATATTTTGAACTAAGTCAAATGAAATATAATTTATCAAAATTTGTGGAGCTCAGCAAAAGCTGTGCTTAGAGGAAAGTTTAGACTTAAATACATATATTAGAAAAGTAAAAAAATATAAAATCAATCATTTAAGCACCTACATTAGGAAACTAGAAAAAGAACAATTTAAATCCAAAAGATTTAATAGACTAGAATAGAGATAATAGAAATAATAAAAGCAGAAGAATTGAAATAATAAAAATTAAAACAGAAATCAATGACATTGAAAATAAGAACGTAATAGAGAAAATAAGTGAAATAAAAGCTGATTCTTTGAGAAAGATTCATAAAATTGATAAACTTCTAGCCAGATTAAGAAAAAAAGAGAAAAGACACAATTACTAATACCAACAATAAAAGAAAGGTCATTACTACTGATCTCTTGGATATTAAAAGGACAATAAAGAATATTATGAGTAACTTTATGCCTACAAATTTGTTAACCTATATGAAATTAATAAATTCACTGAAAGACACAATCTATCAAAACTCACACAAGAAAAAATAGATAATTTGAATAAGCTTATATTAAGTAAGGAAATTGAATCAATAATTAATAATCTTCTAAAATAGAAAGCACTAGACCCAGATGGATTCACTGGTGAATTATTTCAAGCATTTTTTTTTTTAGTTGGAGTCTCATTTTGTAACCTAGGCTTGAGTGCAGTGGCACACCCACGGCCACTGCAGCCTCAACCTGCTGGGTTCAGCGATACTTCCACCTCAGCCTTCCAAGTAACTGGAACTACAAGCATGTGCCACCATGCCCAGCTAATTTTTTTTTATTTATTGTAGAGACGAGGTCTCCCCAAATTACCCAGGTTGGTCTTGAACCCTGGACTCAGACAATCCTCACACCTTGGCCTCCCAAAGTGCTGGGATTACAGGCTTGAGCCACTGAGCCCAGCCCTAAATTTGCCTTTTTAAAAATACTTTACCAAACTACCTAGAACCATTCATCTCCCTGCTCATATCAGATGACATGTTTATGACCCATGGAATATATAAAAGATCAGAGTGCATGGGATTAACAACAACTGATTTGTTAGCCAAACTAGTCCTAAGAGGAATTCTAGTAACCACTAGGAAGTTACATTTTTACCTCTGCATGTGAATGGAGACTTTTGGGGGTGCTGGTAATGTTCTATATTTTGGTCAAATATTTTTAAAAGAATGCATATAAATAAGAATCCCACTACTCATTGACAATCAGTAGAAAATAGGCATGATGTTAACATTTCCGCATTTTGGTTTCTTCATTGATTTGAAAAAAATAGTACCCTATAAGGTAGCTTGCTGTAAGAATTCAGTGCTTTCCTATAAGTTTAGAAGTGTGCCTGTCACAGAGCAAGTGCTCAATAAATACTGTCACAACTATGGTCATGTTCATTATTCTCTATGCATGCATATAAATGTACACACATGTAAATGGAATATATACTTTAGCCAAACAGAATGATATTGCATATACTGTGAAAAAACATGCGGAGGACCCCCCCAAAACCCCAGAATTTATTTATTTAAAAAATTGTGTATCTATTCTTACATGTTTAAATTTCAGTCACCTTCAAAGTACTCTCTGTTTGATACAATACATCTATCAAGACACTTTGTCCACTGCTCAAGACAGTTTTTGAACTTGTCCATTTTGGTGCTTTTAGTGCTTCAGCCGTTTTTTTGTTTCACCTCTTCCACATCAGCAAAATGTTTCCCTTTGAGGATTTTTTCATCTGGGAAACAAACAAACAAAAAAAGTAGCTTGTGGAGAGATCAGGTGAATAGGGAGGGTGGGGCATGGGAGTCATACCAATTTTGGTCAAAAACTACTGAATACTCAGCACAGTGCAGACAGGTGTTCTCACCCATCATGAAATGGGCAAACACATTGAAAGAAGCTGAAAAAAAAAAAGAAAGAAAGAAAAGAAAATCCACTGAAGTGAAACACATCCTCTCACAACAACGCTAGCTGGTACACGGATGCAGGTGGGTTCCTAGAACACTTACTTAGCAGAGGAAGCCTGTACTACAAGGGACCCAACCTTCAAAAATAATTCCGGGTCCCCTCTCATATTATTCATTGGAAGACTCCAAACTAAAATCACAATGCAATACAATAACTTCTAGAATGGCTGAAATTAAAACCAATAACATCAACTGTCGGTGAAGATGTAGAGTAAGTGAAACTTTTATACACTGCTGGCAGGAGTGTAAATTTGCACAACCATTTTGCAAGGTAAGCTGAATTTGCACACACCTGATCAGCCTACCAATTTCATCCATACACATATATACTCAACAACAATTAATTTATGTGTGCACAAAAATATAGGATCAAAAATGTTCATAGCAACATTATTCATAAAAACCCAAAGCTGAAAATGTCTATCAGCAAGAACAAATAAATTAAGTTTGGTAAAGACAAAGATTGAGTTGCTGTAGAGAAATGAAAATGAACAAACAGTTGCTAAATGTGTTAACTTGAATGACTCTAACAGACATAAAGAAGTCAGACACCAAAGAGTTCAGATTGTGAGTCTTTTTTTTGTGAAGATCAAAACCAGGCAAAACCAATCTGTAACAATCAGAATAGTAGTGAATTTTGCATAGAGGCCGTGGAGGTGATGATTGGTACACATGAGGGAGTCTTGCGGGATGCTGGTAATATCTTTTAAAATATTTGATCAAAGGACCTCTTCATATTTCCCAGCCTTTACCTGTATCGGGGTTGTGGTTTTAAGGCAGTGTTCATGAAAACTAATGCTAATGAACTCAGGCCCTGTACAACTCTGATACCTCATGTTTCTGAAGTATTAAGGGTTCAGCCAAAGTTTTTTACTTTATAGGGCAAATGAAAATTTCCTGGTGCTAGTGGTGTGCATCTTCTGCACAAGTCTGTGGAGACTTCAGGTAAAACTTGTAAATCTTCTCACACTTGGATCCTAAGTCTGAAAGTGACAGTTAATCATCTCAGGACAGAAACTGTAGGCATGGACTATGCTTGCCTAATGGCAAGTTAAGAAGTTACCTTGGAATATCCCAGCTCAAATCTTGGCATTTTCTCCCCTTCCTCATTCCCAACATAAAACTATCTAAACAAACAAACAAACAAACAAACAACACAGGAGTCTTAATACTTAGCTAGGTTTGGCAACAATCAACTTATAGGGCCTGACCATAGTGTTTGAGGCTCTCAAAGACTTGGCTGATCCTAACTCTCCATCATTTCTCATCTTATCCATTTAAGGAGCCCATACTCCAGCAATACTTAATTATCATAACCGCAAAGTACATTGTGCATGTTCTCTCTTCTATAATGTCAAACAGACAGGAATGTCCTGTAGATACCTTTCCCTTCCCTATTAAGTCCCTACTTCTCTCTTCTTAGCTCAAATGACACCTCCTTGAAGCTTTGCTGACAATTCCCAATCCCACCATTGTCAGGAACCATCCTGTATTCTGCGTATCCATAGCATATCACTTGTCCTTCAGGTACATTGTTCTGATGAAGGTAGTATGAGAACTTTAAGGAAAGAATGCTAAATATCAGCAGGTGATAAATCTGTGTAATGAATACTTTGGTGTCTGTAAAATTATTCTCTTTATTGCACACATGTATATAAATGTCATATTGCATTTTAATATAGTAGTTGGTGAAAATGTGGGCAAGCAGGCACTGAAATATACTGTGGAAGTTTTAAATTTCACAGTGTTCTTTGTAGGGCAAATGACATTCATGGAGTTTAGCAGAAGTGATGTTGATAATTACGTTTTTTGTTTTTTTTTTTAGTCAGGGTCTCACTCTATCACCCAGGGCAGTGGCATGATAACAGCTCACTGCAGCCTTAAGTTCCTGGGCTCAAGTCATCCTCCTGCCTCAGCTTCCTGAGTAGCTGGGACTACAGGCGTATGGCACCAATTCAGCTAATTTTTTTTTCTTTTATTGCGGAGACAAGGTCTCACTATGTTGCCTAGACTAGTCTTGAACTGCTGGACTCAAGCAATCCTCCCACCTCAGCCTCCCAAAGTGCTAGGATTATAGGATTACAGGCGTGGGCCACTGTGCTCAGCCATGACATTTTTCTAAGAATACAAAACTCCAATGCTTTTCAACAGGAGTAGTGTTGGCATTTTGGACCATTGCTTCTTTTCCGTGAAGGATCGACCACACTCATTTTCAAACCATTTAAGAACTACTTGCCATTAACTAACTTTTAGTACTGTGATACAGTGGACTACTCTGCAGCTATTAAAATAAGTGAGTTGCTTCTGTATATGCGTATCATTTATACATGTGTGAATCTGAGTGATGAAGGTGTTGATATTGCAGACCATCTTTTGCATTGCATTCAAGATTTAGGAAAATTACCATACTCACTTGTGCTTCTGCTTCAAGTAGAAAAAAAATCTTAACTAATTCACCCTGACATTATCAAGATGAACTGGCTTTCAAAGGGGAGGAAAAAACATTTTTTTTTTTTTTTAGAGAATCTTACCAAGTCTTGAACTGGATATGTTACATTAACTGCTCCATGTTCTAAACCATTGATAATTTTCACAATCACCATTGTTTTAGGACTTGTATTATCATGCAGAAAATGTTTCAAGTTAAAATAAACACAACAAAAAAATCTCTAATGACCATGAAAAGTAACAAAGGTGTCAGCATTAGAAAAATTATCACTATCCCATAAGGATTACCAGATTAGTGAACAAGAGTTGCTTATGTAAGGAATATCCTACTTAGAAGTTATATATAACATATTTAAAGTGAAAAAAAGCAAGTGAAAAACCATATAAAGCATATAATTTCACTAAAATATATCAAAAGGTATATTTTGCTATGTACATAGAAAATAAAGCTATATACTAAACTGTTTTACTTTCTACATTATCAATTTATGTATTGTTTGAAATTTTTTAAAACAAGCAACTGATAAAGATAATAGAAATGAAAAGTTATGTAAGATAAATTTTATCTGTGATGAACTGAGTATTAAAAAATGTTTGTGAGCCGGGCTCGGTGGCTCAGCCTGTAATCCCGCGCCTTTGGGAGGCTGAGGTGAGTGGATTGCCTGAGCCCGCGGGTTCGAGACCCGCCTGGGCAGCGAGACCTCATCTCTACAATAAATCCAAAAAAAACAGCCGGGGGGTGGTAGCGTGCCTGTAATTCCAGCTACTTTGGGAAAGGGTGAGGCGGAAGGATCGCCCGGGGCCCAGCAGGTCGAGCGCGGTGGTCGGAAGCGGCCACTGCACTCCAGTTTGGGCGACCGAGTGAGACTCCAACTCAAAATAAATAAATAAATAAATAAAAAATGTTTGTTAGGAAGACCAATAAGTGACTGCTTTTATATGGATCATGGGTTAGGGTTTCCCTAACTTAACCGATTTTTAAGAATTGCCTGAAGTGACTCTTAAAAATCCAGGTTCCTATACCAAACTCCAGACTGTTAAATTAGTGGAAATCTGCTACTTGTTTAAAAAGTTGTACTCATTACATTATTTCTACTGCTATTAAATATGGAGGCCAAACTTTACCTGTATGATGACCACTTATCTACCTAATCCTGAATTGTACCCCACATCTTTAAAGTAAAATTTTAAAAAGTCATAAAGTGAGCCGGGCTCGGTGGCTCAGCCTGTAATCCCGCGCCTTTGGGAGGTTGAGGTGAGTGGATTGCCTGAGCCCGCGGGTTTGAGACCCGCCTGGGCAGCGAGACCTCATCTCTACAATAAATAAAAAAATCAGCCGGGCGTGGTAGCGCGTGCCTGTAATTCCAGCTACTCGGAAGGCTGAGGCGGAAGGATCGCTGGAGCCCAGCAGGCGAGGCTGCGGTGGCCGGGAGTGGCCACTGCACTCCAGTCTGGGTGACCGAGTGAGACTCCAACTAAAAAAAAAAAAAAAAAAAAAAAAAAAAAGGCATAAAGTAATAATAGAGTGAGAAAAAACAGAAGCTTCACTAGTTTCTAAATATCAAAATCTTGAATTAACTTAACAATGAAGAATTTCCCAAAAGCAAAAAGAGGATTCCAATAACGGTTTAAAATATGTATCCAAATGACTCTGACCTGCACTTTAAGAAGCCACGGGCCAAGATGGCAAGTTTTCAAAGTCCCATGAGTTCATTGCTCCAAGGAGAAAAGGGAACCAAGAAAGGAAAAGAGAGAGGAGGAAAATCAGCCAGATGTATGTCCTGTTGCCAGTGGAGGTCAGAGGTTCACAGTGGTCTGGGCCAATAGAGCACCTAGTCAGGGAAACTAGAGCTGGGGAATGAAAGAAGGGAGGAGGTGAGAGAAGGTAAACATGTTAACCTCTCTCTTGTGAGTTTCAGAAACACCCAATGAGATACTTCAGGAAAACACCGGTCTTCTCAAGCAGCCTTTGGCATGTCTGTCACCTGAATAAACTGAAAAAGGAAAAAGCAATTTAAGTTTTTTAACCTTCTCTAAACAAAACTTTATCTAAATAATTGTCAGGAAGAGAAATCTGCATATTGGTAATATTTCCTAAGTCCTGAAGCTTTGAGAGAGGAGTTATGGATTGTGTGTTTTGTGAGCACATAGTAATACAAATTAGCTAATTTAAGAGTAGTAGTATCTTTAAAGAGAACAGAACTATTTAATTTACTCAAGGATATTAGAATAATGGAAATACCAATATACAGGCAACCTTGGAAAATTTTCTACTTGATAACTTGCTATGGAGAAGGAACTTCAACACAGCTACCATGAATATACTTTTGTTTGAGTCTATAGATAAAAATTCATTATAACCCTTGAAAATCCATTGGTAGTGATAAAATGATACTTTGATTCATATATAAGCCAATTTGTTTCAACTAGCGTTTGATAAGAAACCATTATAAGACAAAAAACTTTTCAATGGGTCAGAAAATGAAAAATTCAACAATAGGAGAATTTTTTTAAAAAGCTATGTCAAGGCCAAAGACACTGGGAATGTTGATTTGCATCGTGTTCTTTTTCTTTTTTGTACCTGAAAACCATGAAGTCCAAGGAGAGTTTAAAAAAATTCTGAAATTATAAAACCACTATATTAATAAGACAAAAGTCTATTTTGTAAACATAACATTCACCATTACATAAACATCTTTATTGCATTAATAAGCATGATGATGTTCAAGAGACCCTGGATGTACAGTAAAATGAGAAGAAAAGGAAGAGTAGGACAATATATTGAAGCACCTTCTAATCTAACAAGTGAAAATTTGTATATACTTTTTCCATTTAAAAACACAACAGTTGTGTATGAAAATAAGACGACAATGAGACATAATGTGCACACACCAAAACTCCATTATATTCTTGTTCATTACATCATGTGTTTACACATACCATGTGCTATGGACAATGTATGTGCCCTCCCCCAAATTCCTATGTTGAAACCCTAATCACCAATGTAATGACATTTGGAGATGGGGACTTTGGAAGTTAATTTGGTTATAATGGTGAATTTTCATGATGAAATTAGTGTCCTTGTAAAAAGAGATAGAAGAAATCTTGTTCTCTCTCTCTCTCTCCTGTTTTATTTTGAGTTGGAATCTCACTCTGTCACTGCAGAGGCTGGAGTGCACTGCAATCATAGCTTACCACAACCTTCACTTACTGGACTCAGGCAATGTCCCCCAACCCACCCCGGACCTCCTGAATAGATGGAACTATAGGCATGCACTACCACACCTGGCTAATTTTTTTTCTGACTTTTTTGTAGAGATGGAGGTCTTGCTATGTTGCCCAGGTTGGTATCGGACTCCTGGGCTCAAGTGATACTCCTTCCTTGGCCTCCCAAAGTGCTGGGATTACAGGCATGAGCCACCACACCCAGCCTCTCTCTTTCTCTGCTTTGTGAGAACATAACCGGGAAGAGAGTCCTCACCAGAAACTGAATCAGCTGGGCTTCCCAGCCTCTAGAACCACGAGAAAAATATTTCTATTATTTAAGCCACCCAGTCTATGGTATTTTTGTTATAGTGTCATCTCAAACTGACTAAAATATCATGGTTTAAGTCATCTCCAAAATATTTCAACTGTATCCAGCACACACCTAAAGCTTTTTCCCACTGTATCAGGTATATTAAAGCATTTCACGAAGTGTTTTCATTTAACTACCAGTGAATATACTTAGCCAAATGCAATAAATATAATTTTATAAAATGTAATAGAATACACTTAAGTAAATCAATTCCAATAAGAATGGCTTTGCTGCTATTGTAGATGAAGCTCATACCTTTGATGATAATTAGCCATGTAGTGGTGGTATAAATAAGTTTTTCCAAGATGTGTAAACATAAATATAGAACATTAATTTCTTGTCATCACATCATGCCTGGGACCCACTGTTACTCCCAACTCTCTCATTTGCCTGGTATCTCAGATCAGGGCATTGGTGTATCCAATGCTATGTTTTTCATGTGCCATTACACCCAGCTAATTTTTTGAATTTCTGTAGAGACAAGGTCTCAGTATGTTGCCTAAGTTGGTCTCCAACTCCTAGGCTCAAACAATCTTCCTGCCTTGGCTTCCCACATAATCCTTGGCTAGGATTACAGGCATGAGCCACTGTGCCTGGCTGATAATATTTTTAATATTAATATTTTCTATTTTTTTCTTAAGTCAGATTGGAAAGTTAAATATTTCCAGGCATTTTTCATTTCATCTAAATTTTCAAATTATTAGCCTCTAATTTCATAATATCTTTAAAATCTTTTCCATAACTTAAAATACTATTTTTCCCACAAACAGGATATCTGTACCTCTCCCTAATTTTCTTGATCCATTTTGCCAGAGGTTTCTCTATTATCTTATCTTTTCAAAGTGCCAATGTCTATCATTTTTGATAAACTATTTTATATCTTATCAATTCCATTACTTTCTGTTCTTATCATTAGTATTTCTTTCCTTGACAAGAGTGTAAAAACATAAAATTGTGGTTCATTAAAAAATAATAATTGAACAGTTTTTCAACTACCATCAGGTTTCATTTTATTTTTTTTTGGTCTGGAAATTAGAAAGAATCAAAATACTCATTTGCTTGCTTTGGAGTACATGGGTAGTTGATCAATTTTGGAGTATCAGATAATTAAGAAAGAAGAAATAATTACAGCATTGAAATAAAATGATTTCTATTACATATAAGCTTCACTTAAGAAAATAGCATACAATTTAGAAAAAAGTAGGAATAGAAAGAAATATGGGCTTCGAAATTTTGTATATCTGAATTCTGCCCTGTCGTGCAATTTTAGGCAAGTACCTAATCTCTCTGAGCTTCGGTTCCTTCATGTAGTAGTCAGTGGTACTGTTTGCCAAGTGATTACTTTTCTCTACTGGTCCAGACACCTGGTAGGATTATACTTCTTGATCTTCTTGGTTTGGAAAGGGCCAGGTGTACAACTAGCTTTACCCAATAAATTGTGAGTGATGTGTGCTATTATTTTGGGGCTACAGCATATGTTGCTGGTTTGTACCATGGGCTGAACTGTGTTCCCATAAAATTCATATTTTGAAGTCCTAACTCACCAATGTGATAGTATTTGGAGATGATGAGTTTGGGAGATAATAAGGGTTAGATGATTTAGTTAGACTTGTGAGGTAAATAGGTCATGAGGGTGGAGCCCTCATAATGGGATTAGTGTTCTTATAATAAGAGACATCAGAGAGTTCTCCCTCTCTCTGCCATGTGAGGACACAGTGAGAAGATGACCCTATGAAAAAATAAATTTCTGTTGTTTAACCGACCTAGTCTATGATATTTTATTATGGCAGTCAGAGCTGACTGAGACAATTTGAGACCCACAAAGGCCCTCTCCCACTCTGGCAAAGTGGCTGGCCATTTTTTGATGGTGGCTGCCTTATCAGTTGGGTCTCTGAGTCCTTCCAATAAAAATCACTCCAACATCCAACATTCCATAAAGGATATGCATCTGATCATTAAGTTACACAAAATATAATATAATATAATATAATATAGTAATCACATATATTATATATTATAACATAAAATACCATAAGTGGCAATTATTCTTTAATCATATATCATAGATGGGTAGTAACTGTGAGAATTAAGCCACTGAGGTTAGGTGGTTGCATATAAGCACATCATCAGTCAGCCTCTCCTGACTCATATATCTCATCTGTAAATTAAAATAACACCCTCTCAGGACTTTCATGAGGGTTAAATGCGATAACATACATGAGGAAGTTATCACAGTACCTGACATACAACAGGGGTTCAAAATATGGGGGCTGTAATTATTAAATAAAATAATTTATAGACAGTATCAAAAATTTGTACAAAATGAGAGGTATTGCATCTGCTCATCATGACAGTCTAGTGGTATCCTGCTTTCAAGACTGGGGCACTTTATTTGTTGCCATAGATAACACTAACTACTTGCAGTTATGCACTTATTTCTTGCCATCATGATATTAGAAGCATACTTATAAATTAGGGGTATCTATAAAGAATGAAAGGTGAAAAGAGTCAAGCAGGAAAGAGATTGACTAATGAAATAAGATAAAATGAGTTAAAAAGCAATAAGTAAATTCTTAATGAGAAGAATAGATTATAATTATTAGAAAACTCATATTTTATTGTTTTTAGTGAATGATTTCAAAGTGGCAGATTTAGTTAGAAAAGGAAATTCCAAAATATTTTCTGAAGAACCTCAAATGCTCTGTGGAAAATTGTTCCATTCCCATAGTTTGGGGAAACCATTCCTCGCTTTGAGATTGGTGTTGCATATTACCATATTATCTAAAAAAAAAAGCTACAATATGAGCTTTTTTTACCTTCAGTTCTCTATGTCCCACACTTCATTACAGCAGAGCATATTTTTGTTGCTGATTTTTCTTGGCCCTAGTCTTTTGCAAAACAATCTTGGAAATGCTGAAATGAGAGAAAAACAAAGTAGATCATTTGTCCGGGCATGGTGGTTTATGCCTGTAATTCCAGCACTTTGGGTAGCCAAGGCAGGAGGATTGTTGAGGCCTGCAGTTTGAGACCAGCCTGGAAAAGATAGTGAGACCCCCATCTCTAAAAAAATAAAAAATTTAAAATTAAAAAGGAAAAGTAGATCATTTAAGTTACATATAATATAAAATATCACAAGTGGCAATTATTCTTTAACCATATGCCAAGCAACATTTAAAAACCTGTAAGTGTAAGTGTGATCTTACTATTTGTGCAATGTTATTCATCCAATACAACTTTCTTGAAGTAACAAATATATTACTTATGATTTTACTTAATATTTTTCTGAAATCCACTCACTACAATTTTTCCTTTTTTTTTTCCTTTTTGAGTTGGAGTCTCACTCTGTTGCCCAGGCTGGAGTAACAGTGACGTGCTTACAGCCGCCGCAGCCTTGACCTGCTGGGCTCAGGCAATCCTTCCACCTCAGCCTTCCAAGTAGCTGGAACTACAGGAGTGTGCCACCACACCCAGCTAATTTTTTGATTTATTGTAGAGACGAGGTCTCGCCACGTTGCCCATGTTAGTCTCGAACCCATGGGCTCAGGCAATTCTCTCACCTCTGCCTCCCAAAGTGCTGGTATTACAGGCATGAGCCCCCATGCCTGGCCAATTTTTCATATTAAAAAAAAAGGAGAGAGTTTTTTCAGTAAGGAATCTAAGAAACAATAATTAGAAAATGGGGGGCAGTAGCGTTAGGAGCTTGGAGTCCATACAGTCCTGTGTGATGGCGTCTCGGTACAACAGGGCCATCACTGTTTTCTCCCCAGATGGATACCTTTTCCAGGTGGAATATGCCCAAGAAGCAGTGAAGAAAGGATCCACTACAGTTGGAATTCTAGGTACCAATATAGTTGTGCTTGAGGTAGAAAAAAAACCTGTTGCCAAGCTTCAAGATGAAAGAACTGTGAGGAAAATCTGTGCCCTTGATGATCATGTCTGTATGGCTTTTGCAGTACTGACTGCTGATGCTAGAGTAGTACTAAATAGAGCCCGTGCGCAGTGCCAGAGTCATAAGCTTACAATTGAGGACCCAGTTACCATAGAATATATAACTTGCTTCATAGCAACTTTAAAGCAGGTACTCAAGTAGTTAAGAGTGTGCCTACAGGAGCCAGAACTTGGAAGTTTGAATCCTGGCTTTGCTACTTCTTAGTTAGTGCCTTGAGCAAACTAGTTGGCCTACTTTAACTTCAATTTTCTTATTTATAAAATGAGTATTACATTAATACATACTTTAGTAACTTGCATTATGGAATAAATGATTTAATACAAAAAAAAAAAAAAAAAGAAAATGGGGAGGAATCAGAAACAAATAGTTTCAGGCTGTACTACTTTAAGTCCATTTAGAGATCCTGTGTACAAAAAGATTGTTGCCCACTTCCCAATGTACTTTGTAAACTAGTCAACTGCAAATTAAGTATAATAAATTCCGAATCTTCACATAATGACTACTTTGACACTTGCATTGAATATCAAATTATTTTTTAAAATTCCTTTTCCCTCTCTCCCTCTTCTCTTCCACCTCTTCCTCCCTTTCTCCTTCCCTTGTTTCTTCCCTTAGCACAAGTTTAGAATGTTTCCTGGAAAAATAAATCATAGAAACAAAGATAATCTTTATGGAATCAAATAAGAGACAGATAATAAGACTGGATTTGGAACTGTCTATACACACTGACATCTAGGAAGCCTTGGGTAGCCTTAATAACAACATGGTCAGAGGACAGGCAGAAGATAGCATCACCCTAAACAGACAGTGAATCAGGAAGGGTGACAGGCAAGGGTATGGCTTTAGTGTGGGACTAGGGGGAGAGGAGTGCATCCCACCTGGCTTTCACAGCCTTGCCACTAAGAGATGACTTACAAATCCATGAACCCCTGCTGCCCCTACCCCACCCCACCTCGACCCCACTAGCCCTACATTCTGCCCCATGATTTCTCCATTTCTCCTCTACTTCAGTCTCTACTGACAACAACTCCTATGAGTCCAGGACCAAGACAAACACACACACACACACACACACACACACACACACACACACACACACACACACGATTTCTCTGCCAGGCATTCAAAAGTTTTGTCACATTTGGAAAGTCTTCCCCCTGCATCTGCCCAACCCTCTCTCAGGTGCTCTGGTATTTGGAGACTGCTGGGGGCCCCATAAAGCCCAATTATCTGAGTAAACTTCTAGTGCCAGCTAGTGCCTCTCCTACAGAATACCACCACTAGAGCCTGATCAAACTTTGGTTTGAGCCAGGGTGAGGCTCACAGTTCTAAAGGTCTTCTATATCTTCTGACTCCTCAGAAGGTCAAGTCCAACCTACACATTTTAGAAGATTCTCCATACACTTAAAGGGAGGACCATAGGCTGTTACATGACCATAGGTAGTTACATGACTGCAAAATCCATGTGGCCTATAGAATTTAGAAACCCTCCATCTTCCCCTGACTGAGAGAGCAGAGCCTAACAAGCGACCATGGGTTGACCCATGACCACAAGATTCACATGGTCATAGGTCAGCAGGTCACCTAATTGACTTATATGACCACATGATGGTGAGGGCCACAGAGAGTAGGATCCACAAGACCCACAGTGTTAGGAGCCTACAATATTTACATGACCAGAGGTCTCAGCCCGCCACATAACTACAGTAGGGGCACATGACCATACAAAAATACATAACCATAGTATTCATATGACCAACAGTGATGTGGTGCCAATGTGACTTTGAAGGGAAGATAGGGGCCTGTGACTTGAAGGTTAGTGGCCACATGATTGATAATTTAGGAACCTACCATGGTCATGTGACCTGTAGGGCTAGGCTTGTTGCATGACATTTGGGTCCACAGGGCTGCAATATTCGTTTGACTCACGACATTAGGAGCCAAATGTGTGCATTTGTCTGAAAGGGTCTTTGTGATATGCATGGTTCATGGGACGATCCTGTCCACGATACCTGGAGATTTCAGACTACTTTCATTACTGGGCTCTCTAGTGATTATGGTGATTCCAGATGACCTTCCATAGTACACGAGCTTGGGCTTTAGATGCCTACATTCCTCTTTAATGTGCTAATTTTATGCTTTCCCCCTAATTACATGTGAAATTTAATACATAGCAAATTAATACTTAAGAATAAAATAGATTCTCCCTAAAACTATAACCATTCTCTGGGAAGTACTACAAGAGTCTGAACAGTGCATACAGTTAAGTGTTGTTGACTTAATTACAGGCAGAATTAAAGGAAATTGAAGTAAGACTCAAAAGCCAGCTTTCATTAATTATTAATTTGGAAAAAAATGTGTTTAGTGATTACTATGTGCCAGGCACGTTAAATTCAACTGTGGCAACTCTATCATTATTTCAATTTTACATACGGGGAAGTTGAAGCACAGAGGTGTTAAGTCACTTGCCTAAAAGGTTAAGAGGCCATAGAGCATATAAGTAATGAAGCCAGGATTTATCCCTGGACGGACTGGCTTCAGACTCTGTATTCTGATCACCCACAGGTTCCCCAAAGAAAATTAATATTAATTCAGACTCACTAATTAAGACTACCTGGAAAGCCAGTATCAGTTACTGAGAATCAGAGATCAGGAAAAACCTCTTTGGTCGGGTTCGGTGGCTCAGCCTGTAACCCCAGCGCTTTGGGAGGCTGAGGTGAGTGGATTGCCTGAGCCTGCAGGTTCGAGACCCTCCTGGGCAACTTGGCAAGACCTCATCTTTACAATAAATCAAAAATTAGCCAGGTATGGTAGCACGCGCCTGTAGTTCCAGGTACTTGTAAGGTTGGGGTGGAAGGATCACTGGAGCCCAGCAGGTCGAGGCTGCAGTGGCTGGGAATGGCCACTGCACTCCAGTCTGGGTGACAGAGTGAGACTCCAACTCAAAAAAAAAAAAAAAGAAAAGAAAAGAAAAGAAAAACCTCTTTAAAATGCTATTTAAATAATTTCAAGTTCTATCAGTAATTGGAACCAAACACAATTGCATCTAATTAAGGATCACAGGAAATGTATAAACATTTTTGTTAGTATATATTTATTTATAAAATGTAGTATCAAATGCTAGATGATAGTTGAGAATAGTACTTGTTTTAAAAAAATAAACACGGAGGGTTGGGAAGATGGCAGCTGAGCCAGTCAGACTATGCGAGTCCTGGTGTGAGTGAGTGAGTGTATGGAAAATTTTGTGTACATGCTGGTGACTGAGTGGGCATGTGAGTGGTTGATTGAGTGAGGGCTGGGGAGCTGGTGGCCAGGGCTTTCCCAGTGCAGTGGTGGGTGCTGCAGTGCTGGACTTGGACACTAGCTGTTCCCAGGATGCAGAAGTTGAGTAACATTTTTTTTTAATCAACAAAACCTTTCCTGGGAAGAAAATGCTGGGAGAGATTGACTAAGTGGGGTTTCACGAGCAAGTGGCCAGGGCCCTTGTGCAATAGTTGTGCTGCAGCTTCTCTCCTTGGTCCCTGGCTCTTCCCAGGTTGCAGAAGCTGAGCCATTTTTTTAAATGGACAAATCCTTTCCTGTGAAGAAGCAGTGGGGAGAGACTACCGCCCCAAGCTGTGCCTCACCACTGCAGCAGGATTGACTGCTGGCTCCAGACTTTGCCTTACCACTTCAGCACCTGGCTGGGCACTGGCAGCAGGGGCTGCCAAGGGAGTCTAGAGGCAGAGTCTCACTGAAGAGGACAAGAGAGGCACCCTGCCACCATCTTGAAGGCAGGACAGGAAAGTGCTCTGACTTGCTCACCACGGAGCAACAGACCCTATCTCTGTGACTGGCAGGTTATGACCCAGAGGGAATATTCTGAAAGCACAAACTTCAGAGGGCCCTGACAAGTGCTGAGTCCCAGGTGCCCCACCCCCTATCCTGATCCAGCTGTAGGACAAAGGATGTGGCCAGAAAAGAATGAGGAGGAACTCCAAAGAGATCAGTGGTGAGTCTGGGGCTGACCCAAACCCCCTTCTCCACAGCAATCCTCTGAATGTCAGACACACACAATTGGGCCGCAACTGAGAGGGACAAACCCAGGTGGAGCCTGGACGTCAGTTGCAATAGAAGAACTCCATTTCAGGATAGGCCTGGCTGGGGAACCTCCTGTGAGTATATACCTGGGGAAGAGACAATCCTGCACCTCCCCATCAGAGGAGATCTCCCTGACCATCCAAGAGTGGGAGGGGAGGACTGCAGTCACACCCACCTCCACTACCCCCCTCCTTCCCTGCTCCAGACACTGGGGAGAGAGTGAAAGAGGTGGAAGCTATGCAGGTGATACCAGCTTAGAGGAACAATTACAGACCCTGCCACAAGAGGGCAGGTTATTTTTTAATTTTTAAAAATATTTGCCTATTTGTTAGTTCATCTATTTTTAAAATATTTTTCCTTTGTGCATAAATGTGTATGTGAGGATTTAATCTGCACCCCGCCAATCTTTTTTCCATTTTTTTTGGTTCTTTTTTTTTGTTTGTTGTTTTCTGTTTATGTGTGCATGTAAATGATTGAGTGTTCATCTTTCAAGTTTGGTGTTGTTGTTGGTTTGTTTTTGCTCTTTTGTTCTTCTGTTATTTTTATTTTTTATAGTTTAAGGTGTGTGTATATATATGTGTGAAGGTTCGATTTGAATTCCTTTTTTTTGGTCTTTCTGTTTTTCTTCTCCATTCACTTTGTGCTAGGCATGTGTGTGTTCAGTTTTCTTGGATTTTGTTGTTGTTTGTTTTGTTATACTTTGTTGTTATTCCAGCTTGTTTTGCATGTGTGTGTGTGTGTGTTCAATTGTTTTTTACGTTGGTTTCTGCTTTGCATCATCGTATAGAGTGGTGATGGGGAGTGGGTCTCAGGGAACACACACCACAATCAGTGAGCACTGTAATTTGCAAGTAGTTTATGAATACTAGCGCCCCATTCCCTACCTTACTTGACTTTCAAAAAACCACAAGAGACAGCAAAGCTTCCAACCCACAGTCCAATTTCAAAATACAACAAATCCAGAGCCTGGATCAGGGAAGAATAGAGGGCTGAGCAAACATCAGAAGGGAAAGACTCTCCCACTGACACTGAATAACAGAACTAAAGAGAAAAACAAGAGATCTGTTGCAAATGAAGAAAAACCAAAGGAAGACCACTGACAATTTCAAGTGTAACAAAGAGGGAACTACTGAAAAATCAGACCTTGGAGCCCAAACAAGGGAAGTCACCAATGACTGGCCCCAGAATATGACAGGGATTAGGGAATGGATGGAAAGAGGGAATAAGACTCAAGAAAGACAAGATGCAACACTGAAAGAACTTGTAACAGAGATTTTGGCAATGAGAAATTTCATCCAGAAAATAAATAACAAGATGACAAGCATGGAAAGCAGAATTAATCTAGCTGAAGAAAGAATCTCAGAACTTGAAGACCAGAACATGGAATTAACCTCATCTGTAAAAAAACATAGAAAGAAGACTCAAAAAGAAAGAATAAAGCCTACAAGAGATGTGGGATTATAGCAAGAGGCCCAACCTACACCTGATTGGTATCCCAGAAGAAGAAAGGGAAATGGAGAAAAACTTGGAGCAAGTATTCCAGGAGGTAATCCAAGAAAACTTTCCCCATCTCACCAGAGATGTGACCAGACAAGCACAAGAGATACAGAGAATCCCCACAAGACATCAAATGAGAAGATCGACCCTTAGACACATAGTAATTCACCTACACAAAGTAGGCACAAAAGAAAAAAATCTTAAAGGCAACAGAGAGAAAGGTCAGACGACCTACCAGGGAATACCAATCAGAACAGCAGCAGATCTATTGGCAGAAACATTACAAGCAAGAAGGGTCTGGAGTCCAATATTCAAATTCCTCAAAGATAAACAATTTCAACCAAGAATTTCCTACCCAGCCAAGCCCAGCTTCATCAGTGATGAAGAATTAAAATCCTTCCTAGATATTCAATCTCTAAGAGATTATGAAGCTTCCAGACCAGCTCTACAGGAGACACTTAAAAAGGTATTAAGCACAGAAGAAAGAAAAAAAGGAATGACCTCATGACCATATACTTTCCAAGAGAACAGCAGGGCACAGAATCAACAGAGAATACAGTGCAACAAGAAACTTGAAAACACATACATACATAAAACCCAAAGCCAAAAAGAAAACAAGCAAGCAAACAAAAAACTTTGTAAGAACCACATGACAGGGAAAAACAATCACATTTCAATAATCAGCCTGAATGTGAATGGACTAAATGCATCACTGAAAAGACACAGAACGGCAAACTGGATAAGAAACCATGACCCAATTATTTGCTACATCCAGGAAACTCATCTCACCACAATGGACGCACAAAGACTCAAAGTTAAAGGATGAAAAACGAGTTTCCAGGCAAACGAATCACAAAAGAAGTCAGGAGTCATGATCTTAATATCAGACAAAACAACCTTTAAGCTATCAAAAATGTAAAAAGATACAAAAGGACACTTCATAATGATAAAAGTTTCAATCCATCAACAAGAAATATCCATCCTAGATATACATGCACCCAACACAGGAGCACCAGCATTTATAAAGCAACTACTAAGTAAACTAAAAAAAGGCATTGACTCTAACATTATTATAGCAGGGGACTTGAATACCCCACAAACAGCCCTAGAATGGATTATCGAGGCAAAAAATCAACAAGGAGATCCAGAACCTAAGCTTGATACACGACCAATGGGACTTAATAGATACCTACAGATTATTCCACCCAACAAACACAGAATATACATTCTACTCATCACCACATGGAATGTACTCCAAGATCAATCACATCCTTGACAATAAATCAAGCATAAACAAATTCCATAAGGTTGAAATATTGTCATGCACCTTCTCAGACCACAGTGGAATAAAAATAAATATCATCACCAAAAAAATCCCGCAAACACATGGACACTAAAGAGTATGATGCTGAACAACTACTGGGTCAACAAAGAAATCAAAGCAGATAAAAAGATTGCTGAACACAATGAAAATGAAGAAACATCCTACCAAAGCCTCTGGGATGCCATGAAAACAATTCTAAGAGGGGAATTCTTATCTCTATGATCACACATCAAGAAAATGGAAAGATCACAAGTTGAGAGCCTAACAAATCACCTAATGGAGCTAAAAAGTGAAGACCACCACAACCCCAACTTTAGCAAAAGATTCCAATTGATCAAAATAAGAGCCCAAATATGGGACATAGAAGACAAAAATATCACTGAAAACATCAACAAAACAAAAAAACTGGTTCTTTGAAAGAATTGATAAGACTGATGGACCCCCTAGCCAGAATGACCAAGAAAAAGAGAGAAAAAGCCCAAATAAACACAATCATAAATACAAAATATCAAATTCCAAGGGATTCTGAAGAAATACAAAAGATTATCAGAAATTACTATGTACACCTATATGGAAACAAATTTGATAACCTAAATGAAATGGAGGACTTTCTGATATCACACAACCTACCCAGGTTGAAACAAGAAGACATCGAGACACTAAATAGAACAATAATAACCCAGGAAATTGACTCTGTCATACGAAAACTACCTACAAAAAAAGTCCTGGACAGGATGGCTTTCCAGTAGAACTACAAAACAAACAAGGAGGAGATAATACCATCCTATTGAAAGTATTCCTAGCAATAGAGAAGTATGGAATTCTCCCCAAAGCATTTTACGAATTTCACATCACACTGATACCCAAACTGGGTAAAGATCTGACAAAAAAAGAGAACTACAGGCCAATATCCCTTACGAACATAGATGCAAAATCCTCAGTAAGATTCTGGCAAATCAGATCCAAAAACACATCTCAAAAAATCATCCACCATGACCAAGTAGGCTTCACCCCCAGGTTGCAGGGCTGATTCAACATTCACAAGACCATAATTGTCATTAAATACATCAACAGATGTAAAAACAAGAACCACATGATTATACCATTAGATGCAGAAAAAGCTTTTGATAAAATCCAGCATCGCTTCTTGATAAAAATCTTCAAACACCTAGGTATAGAAGGAACATACCTCAAAATAGTAAGCGCCATCTACGATAAACCCACAGCTAACATATTGTTAAATGGACAGAAACTAGAAACATTTCCCCTGAAAACTGGAACAAGACAAGGCTGCCCACTCTCACCCCTCTTGGTCAACGTTGTGTTGGAAGTCCTAGCTCGGGCAATTAGACAAGAGGAGGAAATCAGCGTATCCAAATAAGAAAAGAGGAAGTCAAATTATTCCTCTTTGCTGATGATATGATCCTCTACCTTGAAAATTCAAGAGAATCTGTCAAAAATCTGCTTGCACTGAAAAAGGATTTTGGGCCCAAAGTCTCAGGGTACAAAATAAATGTGAAAAAGGCAGTTGCATTCCTATACACCAACAACAAGCAGGCAGAGACCCAAATAAAGAGCATGATCCCATTCACAATAGTCACATTAAAAAAGAAATACCTTGGCATCTTCCTAACCAGAGAAGTGAAAGACCTTTACAATGAGAAATACAAAACATTGCTCAAAGAAATCCAAGAAGACACAAGCAAAATGGAAAAATATTCCTTGCTCATGGATAGGATAGGAAGAATCAACATTGTTAAGATGTCCATCCCACCAAAGGCAATCTACAGATTCAACACAATACCCATTAAATTATCAATATTCTTCTCAGACCTGGAAATGACAATACAGAAATTCCTATGGAAACATAAACGACCACAAATAGCCAAAACAAGACTTAGCAAAAAAAAAACAAAGCAGGAGGTATCACACTTCCTGATTTCAAACTTTAAAGGCTACAGTAATCAAAACAGCCTGGTACTGATATAAGAACAGGCATACAGACCAATGGAACAGGATAGAAATTCCGGAAGCAAAGTCTCAATTTGTCAGCTAACTCATTTTTGACAAAACCTCCAACAACAACCACTGGGGAGTGGAGAACCTATTCAGTAAATGGTGCTGGGAAAACTGACTGACCACATGCAGAAGATTGAAACAGGACCCCTACCCATCACCATACATAATAATCAACTCTAAATTGATCAAAGACCTAAACATGAAACCTCAAACTATAAGAATCTTAGAAAACGCAGGAGACACCCTTATGGAAATTGGAACTGGCAACTAATTCCTGATCAGAACCCTAAATACCCATACCTTAAGATACAAGATAGACAAGTGGGACCTCATTAAACTGATGAGCTTCTGCAAAGCAAAAGAAACCATCAAGAGAGCAAGGAGACAGCCACAAAATTGGAAAAATATTTGCCAACTGTATATCTGAAAAAGGGCCCTTTGCATCTAGGAACAAGGAATAAAAAGTGCCAAAAGGAAAAAAACAAACAGTCCCATTAAAAAGTGGGCAAAACATTAAAAAGTGGGCAAAAGACATGAACAGACACTTCTCAAGAGAAGATATACAGGCAGCCAACAGACACATGAAAAAATTGTCAGCCTCACTCATCATCAGAGAAATTCAAATCAAAACCACATTGAGATACTACCTAATCTCAATAAGAATGGCCATCACTAATAAAATAAACAACAGCAGTTGCTGGTGAGGATGCAGAGAAAAAAGAATGTAGCTACACCAGCAGTGTAGCTGGTGGGAATGTAAACTAGTACAACCTCTTTTGAAGACAGTGTGGTGATTTTTGAAAGAACTAGAAATTGACCTTTCATGTAACCTAGAAATTCCCCTATTAGGAATATACCTGGAGGAACTCAAATAATTCTACAAAAAAAGATACCTGCACATGTATGTTTGTTGCAGCTCTATTCACAATAGCAAAAACATGGAACCAACAATGTTGCCCATCAAAGCTGGACTGGATAAAAAAATGTGGTACATATACACAATGGAATATATGCAGCCATAAAGAAGGACAAACATATGGACTTCACAGAAATTGGATGGTTTTAGGTTATCATACTCAATGATCTCTCACAGAAACAAACAACAGTGTACCATATGGTCTCACTCATAAGTGGACCTTGAACAATTATCCTAATACCATAAGAAAGGGATTGACAGTAGTGGGAAACTGCTAGGGGATGGGGGATGGGATTGGTAGTTGAAGGAAACTGCTAGGGCAGGTAGGGGCATACCTCATCAACAAGGGTACCTGCATAATCGACGTTTGTATACCTAACCCTGAATTGAACCCCACATCTTTAAAATAAAAATTAAAAAATAAAATAAAATAACAAAAAATAAAATAATAAACACTAAAAAAGGAAATATTGCAAAACTTAAATGTCATACCTGATTCTTCCCTGAATAAAAAGTATATAAATGAGTGGAATCTGAATTAATTATACTTTATTTACTTTCTATCTGTACCTCTTCAGAAAGGACAGAGAGAGAAAAAGGAAAATATACATTGTCTTTTTTTGTTGCAATTTTCCAAACACTTCTTTTGCTTATTTGTGTGAGAAACTGGCAGCTTCATCTGTATGTTCAAGATAAATGTGATACAGTATTTCTGGTTTAGTGGCTAACTGTATGGTATACAAGCACTGAGGTTATTTTGCTAGGTCCTTGCAAGGTGGCATGGCTATGTAAATTAGCTGCAGAAGGCTCAACTGACCAAATATTGCACAGTGGTTAAAGTAAGACAACAGACTATGTTTGTGGTTCTAATTGAAGGAAGTTTCAATTTTTTGGAATGAAGGATAGGAAAAAACAAGAGTATTCGTGCAAATATGTGGGTATTAGGTAATTTAGAATACTTGTGAATTTAAGGTATTAAAATGGAGCCAGACGTTTATAATAGAGCCCATTATGAAACTTTAAGTTGGATTTATGAAGCATCTAGATAGAGTCAAAGAGTGGAATCTGACATCAAAACCTAGCATCTGTCTCCATACTAGTTTTTAGAATTAAATGCATATAGACAGATTCAGTGTAAGACAGAACAAGATTACATTCAACCCACCTATGCCCAGTTGAGACTTACATATATTGATGGAGAGTGAAATTGAGTTCTTTCACCAAAAGATAAAACCTAGAGTTCTAATTATAACTTGAGAAAGATCTTGCTCCTGTCTGACCTGATACTTCTATCCTTTATTATTTTTCTGAAATTATTATCAGGAATTTTTATGATTTCAAACATATTTAAAGTTACACCAATGTGGAGGGGAGTCTGTCAGCAATTTCGAATATACATTTGAAAAGGGAGTAAGTCTATGGATAAATATCTACATGAACACAGTTTATATGTATTAGACACTTTTAGGTGCTACATTTCTTTAGGTGAGTCAAGTTTCATTCTTCTTGCATATGATTTGGCAGTATTTTACCAAGAGTATTGAAATAAACATTCAAATGAAGACAAAGCATTCTCTCCATGAGATACAATTCATTGTCTTGTTTATAGACAAGGATTATATTGCAATACTATCAGTTACCTAAAATCTAGAGCTGCAAAATAGCATCCACAGAGTTAGAGTCAGATAATGTGAAGACTGTGCTATAGACAATGTGATTTCAAATGAAGCACACATTTTCTTCTGAATCTTATAATTTGGCTTCATTGAAATATGTTTTGCTAAGAGGTTTAATAAATGATAGCAATACGTTTTAATGGTGACTTCAATAATCTATCTTATTTTTATTTCCATCCCAAGGGATTTCCAAATGTGCAATAAAATCATCTGAAATTATAATTTTGTTTTATAGTATATCATGTCCAGTCCTAGGTACATACCCAAGATATATAAAAACATATGTCTACATAGAACTTGTACATGAATGTACGTAGAATCATTGTTCATAATAGTCAAAGAGTGAAATGATCCTAACTGACCATCAACAGATGAATGGGTAAATAATATGTGGCATATCCACACAACAGAATGTTTTTCAGTCATTAGAAGGAATGGAATTCTGATACATGCTACTACAACATAGATGAATCCTGAATACATGATACTAAGTGAAAGATACCAGACACAAAAGATTGAACACTGTGATTGCAATTACATAAAACGTCCAGAACAGGCAAATGCATAGACACAGAAAATATATCTGTGACTGCCTAGGGTTGGGAGTAGGTGCAGGGATTCACTGCATTCAAGCAAGAAGGGACCTTTTGGGGTGATAGAAATTTCTAAAACTTGACTATGATGAAAGCAACACAACTTGATATATTTACTAAAATTCATCAAATTGTATCCTTAAAATGCATGAATTTTGTTGTCTATAAATTATTTTTTAAGAAAGCTGTTTAAAATATGGTATTCACCCAGTCTTCTTTTGTACCACAGTAATGACCAACATTTTTCATACAAAGGCCTTGTTGTACATGTTTTATATAAACATGAATGTATATAAAACTGTAGCTGTATCTCAGGCCTGCTGGCCTTATGTTATGTGTTTCTCCAAGCAATGATCTACCTTCTATACATGGGGGAACCCCCTAAAAAAGCAGAATTTATTTATAAAAATTGAGTATTTATTCTTATATGTCTAAACTTCATTCACCTTCAGAGTACTCGCTGTTTGATGCAATACACCTATCGAGACACTTTTCCCACTGCTCAAACAGGTTTTGAACTTGTCAATTATGATGCCTTTTAGTGCTTCAGCCTTTGTTTGTTTCACCTATTCCACAATGGCAAAACGTTTCCCTCTGAGGAATTTTGTCATCCAGGGAAACAAGCAAAAAAAGGTAGCTTGGGTCAAGATCGGATAAATAGGAAAGGTGTGACACCGGGTCATGCTGCTTTGGTCAAAAACTGCTGCACACTCAGTGCGGTGTGGGCAGTTTGCCACAACTTGGGATGTTTCTTCCATAAATAGTGATGCAATCTTCTCAAAACTTCCAGACTAAAACTTTGATTGACCATTTGATCTGTAGGAAAAAGTTCTGAGTGTTCCTCAAGGGGCCCGCCCTCCAAAAGATAATTCTGGCTTTTCTTGGGTCCCCCCTTGTACATACTACCTTGGGTTGCTCTTGTGTATGACAGTTGATCTATATCTCATCACTTCCACATCCTCTGACTATGGCAGTGGGTCCACGAGAGAGTCCCTAGATTGACCTGTGTGACAGTATGCCACTGTTATTACTTTCTTCACACCTCTGTGTTTTTTTCTCACATGACTCCATTTGAGGAGTCTAAATGGCACTACCTGAATGAGTGTCAGTATAGCAGTACTTGTCAAAGGGCTATATAGGTGCACAACATTTTTAGAGGTGTATATTCAGAACGTAATGAAAAACGTGGATAAGAATCTGGCTACAAGAACTGCTATTGTCATGATTCTCTTCCGTCCCCTTCTGTGCCTGAATTTAGAAAGTGACCCCAAATGGGACACAAAGCCATGAGGAGACATAAGGAATCAGAGGGAAAAGCAGTTGTCATTACACACACACACACACAGACACACACTGTTGCACAAGCTTAAATGGTCTGCTTTAATTTTCTTTTGTTTTGTTGTCCCTGGGTGGGCCCGAATGATTTCATTTTTGCTTGTGAAAATCTGTAGCTAGTATTTATCCAGGGGTCTCAAAGCATACAATTTAAAAGGATTATGCTGTTCCTTTCATGTACAGTTTTCACTTCAGCATAGTAAGAGGCTACAGTTTCTTTCTGAGTACCTCAGTATTCTTGTACAGTGGGAATGCCTCCTTTTCACCCAGACTTCCAGAAAGCTCTGTAGGTTGGGCTTGGGCCGCAGCCCCCTCCCTCTCACCTTCCTGCTCAGCGATGTTCAAGCTGCAGTAAAAAATTCTGTCACGAGGGGACACCATCGTGCCACCTTTATCAAACAACTTTGCAAAGTGTATACAAGGAGCAAAAAATACAATACTGTACCCGTTGAAACCCGACTTATGAATCTACATATAGAAAGACTTTAAATTCTTTCAGAAAAAAACTGATAGGTGTAAAAGAAGATGGTGAAAACACTTACTCTGAGGCTGTTGCTAGGAGGCAGGATTAGGGCAGCACAAGGCAGATGGGAGGTGACAGAGAGGATGGCGGTGCCAGAGTGGGATCTGGAAAGCTGTGTCTTTAGTGTCCTGGAGAGGGGATGGCTGGGGGTGGGGGTTGGAGAAGGCCTGGGAAGCCTGAACAAAGGTGGGGTAAGGGCGGGTGAACATCCTGCTCTCTGGGAGGGACCCCTCTACAATGTGGATGCCTCAACCTACACTGAGAAGGGAAGAGATACATCTGCCAATGCGATATAGATCTGGGATCAACAGCAAATGGAACTGTTATATTATACATGTGAATTTTCCAAACAGAACTGTTAGAATAGTAAACAGATCATCCAAACTTCAACAAATTTCCACTTTATTCTCAACAATCATGCACACACCAACTCATGTAGCCTTCTATTCAGTTCACACAGAAGCTGTACTTCTAGATTCAAGGCTTGAAGATCCCAGGGTGGACATGAATATAGAAGAATCACCATCAGTTGTGTACAACATTCCAGAAAGCTTTGGCCTATACAACAGAACCTATGCACCTCCCTTCCTTGCCCCAAACCCCATTTCCCTTGCCAAACTCCATGGTTGACTTTCACTCCTGCAATTCTGATTCTGATCATCAGGTGACGATCAAACATCACAAACTGTTGAAGTTAATCTCTGTCCTTCCTGTGTTTACCCTCCTGGCATAAGGGAGCCAGGCCTGGTGTCCCTTCCCCTTGTCTCTGGGGAGGTTCACTGCAGAGCTTGAAGCTGGAGCGCTGAAGCCATTGTTTCATCCTTAAGGAGGGAGGGAAGAGCCTCTGAGGACACAGAGAGAGGAGAGGAAGGGAGCTCTCTCTCAGACACAGCTGAGGTCAGAGGTCTACAGGTCTCTCAACACTTGGGGAGGCTCCATAGATGGTCCATCAAGGCTGGGCATCCTGGCTAGAGGGAGCAGGGTCAGGGGTCCTGAAGGCATTGAGCCAGCTTGGGAAATAGTCAGCTCAGCCCTGAGCAGTGAGGACACATGAGTGATGCTGACAGAGCCCTCTCTAGGCTATATCTGGAGGATAAGTTTCCACAAGTGGGAATGCTTTGTGAAGGAGCATGATCATTTAACATTTTTAATACTTAATGTCTAGTTAAAATGTGAAATCTTCTTAATGTGAATGCCAACCAACTATAAGGTGAGAGTGCTTGTTTTTCCAGATCTGTGCAATAATGGTTTCTCAATATCATGAATGTTTGCTAATGTCATATCCAGTATTGAAATATTAGATTACTTTCACTTTTCTCCATCTGTTTCCATATAAATGACATATTTCACATGTGCATTTATAAATGCAAAGATAATGATCACACTTTGTGTCTCAGAATAAGTCCTGGAATATTCTAGAGTTTGATAAGAAAACCTGATCAGTATGCTGTGTCCTGTCAAATGGAAACTGTGGAGCCAGGAGAACTCCACATACCACTGGGGAAGGAGGAAGTGTTACAGCATGCCTTTGCAGAGACCCTTGGCAGAATCTATGGGAGAAGCAAGTGAGACCCTGTCAGTTGCTGCCCTCTCAGATCTGTACTGCAGAGTCTTGGACACATGTGCAAGCCTGATCACAGTAGCAAGGCAAAAGTAAAACAGTCCAAAGTCACCTGATTAGAGGAACTTTAGAAAAACTATTATCAGTGTAAAAGTTTCTATAAGTGGTATAAAATACAGAGGGTGCCAAAAAAGTATACACATTTTAATTAAGGAAAAACTGCATTAAAATTATACTTAATATATACCAGTAACAAAAGATGAATGCATCATAACTGATTTATGCAATTACAAGAGGTGCTCAAAGTGGTTACCATAAGCATCCAGACACTTCTCATTACAGTGAACTACTGCAGGACTTATTGCTGTGCGAGGCTTCCTGGATCTTCCCTTGTGCACATCTCACACAGTACCATGTGTCTCAGACTTATCACACATGCATGTCATGAGAGGTACCAATGTATCACCATCATTTAACTTATCTACAAAGAAGTGCCTTCAAAGAGTAAAAAATATAATACCCCCTTAAAACCTACAAATGAACCAATGTCCAGAATGATTCTAATTCTATCAGGGAAAAAAGCCAGATATAAAAGAAGACTGTAAACATATGTACTCTGAGACAGCCATACAATAAAATGACAGATAGCTCTAATGCATTTTGGCTGTTGCTGGGAGGTAGAATTAGGGCAGCACAGGAGGGAGGTGACTGAGAGAGGATGGAGACACTGGAGTGGGTTCTGGACAGCTGTAATCATAGTGTTCTGGAGAGGGGATGACTAAGAAGGGGAGGGAAAAGGTGT
This sequence comes from Cephalopachus bancanus, assembly GCA_027257055.1. Taxonomy (NCBI): domain Eukaryota; kingdom Metazoa; phylum Chordata; class Mammalia; order Primates; family Tarsiidae; genus Cephalopachus; species Cephalopachus bancanus. The sequence continues at coordinate 28,361 of JAPVLO010001043.1, read as the reverse complement.
GGGAACCCGGTACAGGGGTAGGGTAATGGAGAGTGAACATCTTTCCCTCTGGGAGGGACCCTTCTGTAGTGTGGATACCTCAATCTACACTGAGGAAGGGATAGAAATCAGTGAATGTGATGAAGACTTGGAGTAGATAGGAAATAAAACTCTTGTAATATATATGTGAATTTTCCAGACATAATTACTATCTTAGTAAACACGCCATTATAAAACATTTGCTATTTGTTATTTTTTTGCAAAACACACACACACACACACACACACACACACACACACACATACACACACTCCTTTCCATGAAAAAGAAAAGAGCAAAATGGAGAAGCATCATGCCGTGGCCAGTGCCAAGACTGCAGCTTGGAGAGACCATAGGCTCAGCAGGGGAAAGGGAAAGATATAGAGGTTGGGATCTTGAATTAATGAGATCAGACAGAATTTTCTGAAATTATTCTTCCAATGGCAGCCATCTCTCTATCATTTTTGAGGATATCTGAAACTGATATTGGTTCCAGTCTCTGTCTGAATTGAAGATGAAACAAACTGAGCATGTATTTGGCTAGAGGAGACAGACAGCCATACACACAGTCAACTCAATTTTTAAAAATCTTCTTTTACCAAAAAAAAAAAAAAAAAAGAGTACAATGAATGCTTTTTTCAAATCAGTGGATATGTGTGCACATTACTTTAGTCAATTTGTTCACAAGTATTTTCTGTGTTCAAATTTTAATCAAAATACTTTGTTCCCAGAATACCAAGTTTCAAACAATTTATAAGTGTATATTTACAAATTGAAATTAACCTGCACCTCTCACTGGCCCAATTCCTATTCCCTGGCCCAAGGGATCTGTTGTCCATAGAATAATGCACACTCCAGACGTGGCCCTGTAAATGAGGAGCACACACATGTTCACCTACATACACAGAGGCTTCGCCAAAAGTGCAATCACAGTCCTCATCTTCTGTTGCAACTTGTCTTTTCTATGTAATATTCTTCTTAGGATTTGTATTTGTATCTTACTAAGTTCTTGCAATTTTGGCATATTTAACATGCTTATTTTTATTGCTTATATTTATTTGAATTCTCTGTTGAAATTAGTTGCCAACCATTTTGTTACCAAGTGTTTTTCACAAATCATGGATGTTAACCCTATATCTGAGATGTGGTTAGTATCTTTCCCAATTCAATATCATTCTTAGTGTTGTCTTTTATTAAGAATGTGTTTTACTCAGGCCTGTAATCCCAGCACTTTGGAAGGCTGAGTCAAGAGGATTGCCTGAGCCCAGGGGTTCAAGACCAGCCTGGGCCACTTGGTGAGACCTCATCTTTACAATAAACCAAAAAAATTAACTGGCCATGGTAGCACACACCTGTAGTTCCAGCTACTTGGAAGGCTGAGATGGAAGGATTACCTGAGCCCAGCAGGTCGAGGCTGCGGTGGCTGTGCATGTGCCCACTGTCCTCCAGTCTAGGCAACAGAGTGAGACTCCAACTCAAAAAAAGAAAAAAAAGAAAAAGAAAAAGAATGTGTTTTAAAGTTCAATATATGGATAGTAATTTTAAAAGAAAAAATGTTGAACACCTCCTTAGGGAACATGTATTGTCAGCCTTGAGGGAGATTAGAATATTTAGAGTCCTAAAGCAGCAGGACAAAATGAAAAAAACAAAATCAAGTTTAAGTAGATCCCTAGTTAGCTGCTGATCAAGAGATAATGGCATTGTCTTTGATTTTCATAATCTCTCCTTAATGTTAGTTACCTGATCTGCATAATAGTCATAGTGATGTATACCTTGAATGGCTGTTAGGGTTAAAGGAGATGAACTATCAAGTGCATTTGCTGACAATATTCAGGGCATTTTACCTTCCTTCCCTGCAGTTCACCTGTCCCAAGGACAACACCTGAGCTTCTGCCTTAACCCACTCACCACTTCAGGAATCAGTCAACTCCTGTGGTCCTACACTCGGGTATCTTGGCACAAAGGGTGGGATTTCACCTCCTCTGACATCTTTATCACCCATGGGGCCACAATAGCAGAGGAGTGTGATGTGACCATGTTTCAAGCCCTGGAAGCCCATCTCCTAAAAGGGAGGCTGCTCAGGGTACTCTAGGGATGGAACCACATTCTAACCCTGCCACTTATCTGAAGAGGTAATTTAAACTCTGTGATCCTGAGCTTGGTCATCTACGAGATGGGACTGACCATACCATGCTGACAGAGCTGTGTAAGGGGTAGATGAGAAAACCTGTCCAGAGAATATGACATGGAGTGGGACTTCAGTGGTCCTTTAAATGTGGGGACACAACAGTAGGGACTGGCTGAGACTTATGGCTAAGCAGGCATTGGGAAAAGTCACTCCCCATTGTTTCTTCTAATGAGAACACAGACATCTAGAGGAAGAAAGCAAATATCTCTCTAATATGTGTTGAGTTCAGAGTTTTGGACACAGTATTTTCTCTGCTTTTTGAATGTTCTCATAAGTTCATAAGAGCTGTTTGACATCATGCCTCTGAGCAGACCAAAATTCACTTCTGCTCAATAAGAAAAATATCTTTGAATTCGTCTGCTGAGATCAGTGATTACATTAGGAAAATAAATAATCAGTGGTATTTGCCTAATGACTGCCCCTAGACTGCTCGGATTATTAAGATATTTATAGGAAAATTCTAGACCCATCTGCAGTTACCAGGGCAGGGGTTTTCAGATCTTGCATTATCCAGTCACATTGCTTCAGGATTTCTGCCACATGATGTCTACTGGAAAAATGAAAATCCAAGAGTTACTAGCATTTATTTGACAAGAAATTGTTCATTCTATCATTTACTAATAACTAAATATGCAGATTGTACCAAAAAACGTATACACATTTCAAGAGATATTATCTATGTATTACTTTTCAAAGTTGAATTGAATTACAGTAGCAATGTACAGTATGATGTTCACTCAGCTCAACTTTGCCTCTGCCATTTTCTTTGACTGTCTTGCCTGTCTCATGGTGATGCTAGCATTCATTTGATTAACTCCGTGTTTTGAGCAAGCGTCATACTTAAAATGTGTATATATTTTTTTGGCACCTCCTGTATATTGAACTCTAAACCCATACTGTTCTGCTGGAGACATCTTACGGGCTCTTAAGTGTAAATCAAAGGATAAGAAAGGCAATACATATATCAGCAACTTCAAGGATTAAATTTGAGATGTGCTGGCTCTTTCACATTAATTTTTAAACTTACTCAAGTTTCAAGAAATTGAAAGTTTAAAAAATCCACCCCTGGACTCTTCATCCTCCCTTCAACCACAGGATCAATGTTCATTCTCTCACTCTGTTTCTATCTCTCTCATTTCTCCTGTCTCTGTTTCTCTCATCTCTCCTGTCTCTCTCATCTCTCCTGTCTGTCTCCCCAGTCTCTCTTGTCTCTGTCTCTCTGTCACCATCTCTCTCTGTCACCGTCTCCCTCTATCTCCATCTCCCTCTGTCTCTCTCTGTCTCTCTCTATCTCTGTCTTTCTCTCTCCCAGCTTCAAATTCAAAGCACAAAGTAGAGTTTTCTACATTACCTGTTCACATTCTTCACTTACCACTGACTTTTTATCCCACTACACTATGGCTTCTGTTTCCAGGATTGCAATGAATGTGATATTACAAAGTCACAATCTACCTTTTTGTCACTAGGTCTAATGTTTTGTATAAATATATTTAAATATTAAGTATAAATATTGTATTATGACCTTCCAAAATATGTATACACTTGTAGACTGTGTCTTTCACTTAACTCTGGAGCATGTTATACAGGACACAAATCCAAGATGTTCTCTCCCTAACTACGCAGTCTTGAACAAAGCCCTTATTCTCCCTGTCCCTAAGTTTGTCATCTATAAAATGGATATTAGCAGCAGTATCTATCTTGTTTGGTTACTGTGAACATTAAATTACTCAATATGTAAAAAGCAATTGGAACATAATACAATCTAGCCATTTTTATGTCTATCTTTATTGGCCATTAGTATGTCTACTATTCTTATGATATAGACTCATATATATTCACAATCAATGACCTTTGATACATGCTGTTAGTGAGATAAGGAAGCTACAAAATAAATATATGATAAGTATATGAGGTGATGAATTGCTAATTCACCCAATTTCATTATTTTACAGTGTATACATGTGTTGAAACATCCACTGTCCCTCATAAACTATTATCAATAAAAATAAAAAAGACAACAGGAGATGAATATTTATGTACCCAACCCTGAATTTTACCCCACAATTTTAAAATTAAAAATAAATAAATAAATAAGAGCAAAAAATTCTACCTTTATGATAAAGTAAATCTCCATGTACCCTTGAGTTTATTTCTAATGCTCAATATAAGATCCTTTCAAAAGTCTTGCTTCATATAATAATTTTTGACCAAGTTAATCCAGGAATTTTAATAACCAGGCATCTTATGACAAGGAAATGCAAAGTCTGATATTTGGGGTTATTTGTCCAAGATAATAGATTTGGTATTTCTAAACAATGCTAGCAGTACTGTACCCACTAATGTTTTTACTACTCTTGAGATATAGTGAAGAGAAAAAGGAAGGTTAATATAGTGGCAATACTGGGCTAAAGTTTAGATTGAATTTCAATTTTGACTTTAAAACTGACTTGCATAATTATGCTCAATGATTTGGAGGAGAAAATACTGATTAAATTTGGAATTATTGGTTTGTTTCCCTAATATACTAGCTGTGACCTTGGGGAAGTTATTTGAGTGTCTTCAATCATATATGAACAACAAAAATGTATTTTCCTAAAGAAAACAACTAAATGAAGGATAAGACTGTATCTTTTGTAGATAAATGCATGAAATGAAACTAATCCAATGGCCATGGTGAGAGAAGGGTGGTCATGTCCTCTTTGTTCCTGGAGAAAGCAGCTCCAGATAAACATCCTGTTTATGCCTCTGAGCTAAGATGGTTTCTCTAACTGGAGCTGAGATACCATGGCTGGAAAATTTCTCCCACCTGTTGTATCCAATGATGACTTGTGATTTAGGCTTGAAAATTACTCTACCGGGACTCAGCTGTTTACAACCAACAAGGACTGTACAAGTTTGAACTTTTTATTTGCATATACTGACCTGATTGAGAATTGGGGTGGGAATTTACTCCATTTAAGCCAGACTCTCTTCTTTGTTTGCTGGAGTGCACTTCTGTTTCACACCAGTCTCCTGAATCTGCAGATTTTTTAAAAAGGAAAATAAAGCTCTTTTCCCCTCTGTATATACCTCATGGTCTCTATGCACTTCTGTATAAATATATAAGTACCTGTATAAGAAAATTTCTGGAAGGATATTGCACAGATAAAACATTAGCAGGGCTTCTGTTTGAGAGGTGGGTTTTGGGATAATAATTTTTTTTATGTTCTTGTTATCTACCTTTAACTATAATAAACACTTATTGCTCTTGTAGTTATAAAAATAATAAAATGGCAGGAAAATGTAAGCATTTTCAGCCCCAACATAGAAAAGACACTCACCTTCAGAATGGGAAATGTTTCTGAATCTCAGGAAAGCACATAAGATATTGAGGGATGTCATTTTACAGCAGAAAAAAAGATGTTTTCCTCAAATTCCAAACCATGACAATAATAATCAGTATTTTAAAATTCTGCCTTGTTAATTGGGAATAATCAAGGGACCTATTATTTGGCATATTCTCTCCCCCTAAAATATATGTCGAGGTCCCAACCTCAGCTACCTGGACAAGTGATCTTATTTGGAAATAGAGTCTTTGCAGATTTCATCACATTGAGATGAGATCATTAGGGAGAACCCTAATCCAATATGACCTGTGGACCCATAAAAAGATGAAAGCACCATTGAAGACAGATACATGGGGAGAACAACATGTTATGATAGATGCAGAGATTGGAGTGAAGATCCTGCAAGCAAGAAACTTCAAGTCACTGCCTGGGATAGAGAGAAATAAGAATTCTTACTAGAGATTCAAAATGATGAAGGCCCAGTTGACACTTGGATTTCAGACTTTTGAAATTCAGAGCTCTTCTACAAAAAAGATACCTGCACACGCATGTTTGTTGCAGCTCTGTTCAACAACAGCAAGAACATGGAACCAACCATGCTGCCCATTGAAGCTGGACTGGATTTTAAAAATGTGGTACATATACACAATGGAATGTTATGCAGCCATAAATAAGGGCAAACATATGGACTTCGCAGCAACTTGGAGGGATTTAGAGTCTATCATACTCAGTGATCTATCGCAGAAACAAAAAACAAAGTACCATGTGTTCTCACTCATAAGCGGAACTTGAACAATTATAATACTATAAGAAAGGAATTGACAGTAGTGGGAAACTGCCAGGGGAAAGGGGGGTGGGATTGGCAGTTGAGGGAAACTGCCAGGGGAGGGAGGGGCACACCTTGTCAACAAGGATACCTGCAGAATGAACATTTGTATACCTAACCCTGAATTGTACCCCACATTTTAAAAAGAAAAAGAAAAGAATTCAGATCTGTGAGTAACTAAATTTCTTCTGTTTTAAGTCAAAAGTTTGTGATACTTTATTACAACAATCCTAGGAAATTAATACAATACCTTAGTATTGTCCACACTCTCTTTCTCTCTCCTGTTTTCTTTGTGCATTGTAGTTATCAACAAGTAAGGCTGTAGGTCTTATAATATAAGGAGTAGCACATACTGGTTAGATTTAGTGGCTTGAGAGCCACATAGCCTGCATTCAAATCTAAGCCTCACCACTTGCTAACCCTTCCCTCACTGTGTCTCAGAGTTCCCTCGTTTAAAGTTGAGCAACGGTAGCTCCTCTTCATAGGTTGTGATGAGTATTAAATAAGTATAGGTTTAGCTCTTACAGCAGTGTTAGAAACTAAGAAAAATCACAATAAGTTTTTTTTTAATTATTTTCACACCTGAATTGACCAGTACTGTTTCTTCTGGCATTTTACAATTATGTGCATTTCTATTGATAGGATTGTTTGACCTTCGTGATATGTTTGTCATTTTTAAAGCCATTTATAAAGCTATAAGTAGAATAATATCTCATTTTTCTTCTTAAATATACTTACATATGCATAGTAAAATTTCTGAAAAAGTATCTATTTAAATAACAGTGCCAATCCATGAGTAATAATTTTTAAGGGTTTAAATAATTTTTCTTTGTGTGTATTTTCATTTTTATGTACAAGAGAAGCATGTTGTTTTAGAAGTGAAAAAAAAAGAATGAAGAAAAATACATATTTCCAGCCCTTTCGATAGAAATATGGCTAAACACCAGAATGGAAACTTTTCTAAGACAAGGACAATAGAGTGGTCCTAGAACTAATTTATGAATTTATTTACATGACAGCCCCAATTGGGTAACTTCAGGTAAATTACATCTAGGTGAAGGGCAAGCATGTCCCCCAAATGAACGTTACATTCTGCAGTCGGACGATGTCTCCACTTTCCAGGATTTTAATGAAGGTCATGTGAGGAAAGCAGTTTCACAACATGCTTCTCTCTGCACTTTCCCAAATGAAGCCCCTTGAATTGAAGGCAGGTTCCTCTGTTTACCTGTCTAGTTAGCCAAGGAGTGACTGCCACAGGGGAGAAAAAAGGGAGATGGACCGCATGGAATTGTTGCTAAGCCAGGTCTGGCTGCCTGACGCTGTAGAAGAATAAGGTAGTTCACATTATCGTAATACTATAAGAAAAGGATTGGCAGTAGTGGGAAACTGCCAATCTACAGGTGCATGCCACCATGACTGGCTTTAAAAAATAAATAATATAAAGCTTCATTGTGATAGATTGACAAGAAAACAGGAGGAAACAAGCCTGTCTCCCTAAGCTGTGAACTGGGGCAGGTTTTATAGGCAGAGGGTAATGAAGAATGACCTGATTCAATTTTGCAATGAGGCGATGTTGGGCTCATTGGATCATGGATCACGCTATGTGGTGTATGCTTCTTAATTTGGTCCCCTGTTACTTGGTCTGAGCACTGAAGGTCCATCTGTGGTCGCATGCTTGGTTCATTTGGGCGTGCTTAGCTTATGTAACTTACAACCTGGGGTCCATGCCTACTGAAAAACAACTCACAACTATTATGACTCGAATTTGAATCAAATTGGGACGATTCAGCTGTTACTAATCTGCTCTTTTTGTTGTTCATTCTGTGATCTTGAGAGATAAGGGGCAACAATTGCTATAGCTACTTTCTGCTGATTAGGGGCATGGACCATAGAGGAATGAAAATATTTAGTGTTTTGCTGTTGAAGTTCACTGGTATCAGGATTACGTTTCAGGTGGATTTGATTTAACCTGGTTCCAAGAAAAAGACATAAAGAAACATTATTCCGGTCAAGTGCAGTGGCTCACACCTATAATCCTAGCACTTTGGGAGGCCGAGGCAGGAGGATTGCTTGAGCCCAGGAGTTCAAGACCACCCTGGGCAACACAGTGAGACCTCGTCTCTAACAACAACAGCAAAAATATTAACAAAATTATCTGGCATGGTGGCACACACCCGTAGTCCCAGCTACTCAGGAGGCAGGAAGCTGGGACCCGTAGTCCCAGCTACTCAGGAGGCAGGAAGCTGGGACCCGTAGTCCCAGCTACTCAGGAGGCAGAAATGTCACCTGAGTACAGGAGGTCAAGGCTGCAGGTGAGTCATCATCATGCAACTGCATTCCAGTCTGGGAGACAGTTGAAATTCTGACCTCCTCTCTACCACCCCCCCCAAAAAAAATTCCTTCCAGAGAACAAAAAGAAAGCTCAGATTTTATTTTTATTTTTTTTAGTTGGAGTCTCACGCTGTCACCCAGGCTGGAGTGCAGTGGCATGCTCACAGCCACTGAAGCCTCGACCTGGTGGGCTCAGGCAATTCTTCTGCCTCAGGTGCATGCCACCATGCCTGGCTAATTTTTTTGATTTATTGGAGAGATGAGGTCTTGCCAAGTTGCCCAGGCTGGTCTCGAAACCGTGGGCTTAGGCAAACATCTCACCTTGGCCTCCCAAAGTGCTAGGATTAAAGGTGTAAGCCACTGAGCCTGCCCGAACTTTATAGCAAATGTTCCCATCCAGATTAACAATCAAGTCTATTTATGCAAATGAAGGGTTGAAATTTGAAATCTGCTTAGTTCTGATTGGTTAGTTCAGCTGAGCATTGATTGGCTGACACATAGGTGAGCTCTGATTGGCTGGTTTAGGTGAGCTCTCAAAGTCCTAAAGTTAAAAGGGGCATGCTTTGGGGGAACTCAGACCATGTGTGTGGCCCCTCATTAGCAAATGGCTACTAGGCTCTATTTTAAATTTAGACTCAGGGCCAGGCACTGTGGCTCATGCCTGTATATCAGCACTTTGGGAGGCTGAGGCAAGAGGATTGCTTAAGCCCAGGAGTTTGAGACCAACCCGGGCAACACAGTGAGGCCTTGTCTCTAAAATAAAATTTTTAAAAAAATTTAGGCCCAGTTAGCTACTCCAGATTCATCTTGAAGGATTGCCTCAAACCTGTCAGAAGACAACATTGCATTCCATCAAGGTGTCAGAGTGACTGGCCACCTGCTCCAGGTCCAGCTGGTCCCTCACAGGGATCCTAGTGGCAAGGCAGTGGCCAATTAAGAAACTAGAGCCATTTACTTATGAGAGGTATCTGGGTACCTTTTAACTTTGAACCAAAGTCTCTTGGGTTAAGTTGGTTCAGGTTTCCTGCTGAAGTGAGTTTAAAATCTCAAAGATTGGGTGAACAAAATCATCGTGTGAGGGCTCTTACAAGCATTTGCTAAAACAGGTTAGAACAGTTTTAAGGAGCAGCCAAATGCTTAGCCCAAATATAAGGGGGACCATTAAGACTTGTAGGGCAAGAGGGGAATTTATATCTCTATGAGTACACATCAAGAAAATGGAAAGATCAGAAGTTGAGAGCCTAACAAATCACCTAAGGGAGCTGGAAAGAGAAGACCACGAAAACCCCAACTTTAGCAGAAGAATCCAAATCACCAAAATAAGATCCCAAATATGGTACATAGAAGACAAACATATCATAGAAAACATCAACCCCCCAAAAAAGCTGGTTATTTGAAAGAATTAGCAAGACTGATGGACCCTTAGCCAGAATGACCAAGAAAAAGCCCAAATAAACACACTCAGAAATACAAAAGACCAAATCAGAACTGACCCTGAAGAAATAGAAAATATTATCAGAGATTACTATGTACACCTATATGGAAACACACTTGATAACCTAAATGAAATGAAGGACTTTCTGACATCTTACTACCTCCCCATCTTGAAACAAAAAGACACTGAAACACTAAATAGATCAATAACAACCCAGAAAATTGACTCTGTCATACAAAAACTACCTACAAAAAAAATCCCTGTACCAGATGACTTTTCAACCAAATTCTACAAAACATACAAGGAAGGAGCTGATACCAATCCTATTGAAAGTATTCCAGGCAACCAAGAAGGATGGAATTCTCCCCAAATCATTTTATGAAGCTAACATCACACTGATACCCAAATCGGGTAAAGATCCAACAAAAAAAGAGAACTACAGGCCAATATCCCTTTTGAACATAGATGCAAAAATCCTCAGTAACATTCTAGCAAATCGGATCCAAAAACACATCTCAAAAATCATCCACCAGGACCAAGTAGGCTTCATCCCTAGGATGCAGGGCTGGTTCAACATTCGCAAGACCATAAATGTCATGAAATACATCAACAGATGTAAAAACAAGAACCACATGATTATCTCATTAGATGCAGAAAAAGATTTTGATAAAATCCAGCATCCCTTCTTGATAAAAACATTCAAACACCCAGGTATAGAAGGAACACACCTCAAAATAGTAAGTGCCATTTACGATATACCCACAGCTAACATATTGGTAAATGGACAGAAACTAGAAACATTTCCCCTGAAAACTGGAACAAGACAAGGCTGCCCACTCTCACCCCTCTTGGTCAATATTGTGTTGGAAGTCCTAGCTAGGGCAATTAGACAAAAGAAGGAAATCAGGGTATCCAAATAGGAAAAGAGGAAGTCAAGCTATCCCTCTTTACTGATATGATCCTCTACCTTGAAAATTCAAGAGAATCTGTCAAAAACCTGCTTGCACTGATAAAGGACTTTGGCAAAGTCTCAAGGTACAAAATAAATGTGGAAAAGACAGTTGCATTCCTATACACCAACAAGAAGCAGGCAGAGACCCAAATAAAAAGCACAATCCTATTCACAATAGCCACCAAAAGAAAAAAAAGAATTATCTCGGCATCTTCCTAAGTATAGACACCTCGTGTAACCAGATTGTACTAGTTTACACTCCCATCACCTAAGTATAACCAGAAAAGTGAAAGACCTTTAAAATGAGAACTACAAAACACTGCTCAAAGAAATCTAAGAAGACACAAACAAATGGAAAAATATTCCAGGCTCATGGATAGGATGAATCAATATTGTTTGGGTTTTTTAAAATTTATTTTTTCTTATTTTTATTTTAAAGAGGTGGGGTACAAGTCAGGATTAGGTACATAAGTGGTCTACATACAGGTGAAGTTTGGGCCTCCCACTTGCCCTCACTTCCTCTGGTTTAGGATCAAGTACCCGTACTGAAGTTATGTGCCCCCCTCCTTTCTCCTTTGACAGTATCTCCCTATAGCTGATCCCTTTCTTGTGGTATTGTGATATGTGTTTAGGACCTACTTATGAGTGAGAACATGTGGTATTCCGTTCTTTGTTTCTGTGATAGATCACTGAGTTTTATAGACTCTAAATCCATCCAAGTTGCTGCAAAGTCCATAATTTTGTTCTTCTTTGTGACTGCATAATATTCTATCATGTATATGTACCACATTTATTTTATTCAGTCCACTTTTGATGTGCGGCACGGTTGGCTCCATGTTTTTGCTATTTTGAATATTGCTGCATTAAACATGCATGTGCAGGTATACTTTTTGTACAATAATTTGAGTTACTCCAGGGATATTCCCAGAAGGATTGCTGGGGCATATAGAAGGTCAACTTTTAGATCTTTTAAAAATCACCACACTGTTTTCCATAGAGATTGTACTAGTTTACACTCCCATCAACAGTGTAGAATTGTTTCCTTTCTCCACAGCAATGCCAGCATCTGTTTTTTGATTTATTAATGATGATCATCCTTACTGGCATTAGGTGGAATCTCAAAGTGGTTTTGATTTGCATTTCTCTGATTAGTGAGCCCAAGCATTTTTCATGTAGCTGTTGGCTATTTGTATGTCTTCTTTTGAGAATGGTCTATTCATATGTTTTGCCCACTTTTAAAAAAAATTGTGGGGTACAATTCAGGGTTAGGTATACAAATATTCCTTGTTGATAAGATGTGTCCCCCCCAGGCAGATATTGAGTACTGTCAGTCCTACCTCCCCACTCCCCTTCTCCCTCCCCCTCCCTGCAGTTTCCCGAAACTGTCAATCCTTTTCTTATAGTATTATGGTAGTTGTTCAAGGTCCACTTATGAGTGAGAACATGTGATACTCAGTTCTTTGTTTCTGTGAAAGATCACTCAGTATTATAAACTCTAATTCCAACCAAGTTGCTGTGAAGTTCATGATTTTGTTCTTCTTTCTGACTGCGTAATATTCCATTGTGTATATGTACCACATTTTTAAAATCCAGTCCTCTTTTGATAGGCAGCATGGTTGGTTCCATGTTCTTGCTATTGTGAACAGTGCTGCGATAAACATACGTGGGCAGGTATCTTTTTCATAGAGTGATTTGTGTTCTTCTGGGTATATTCCCAGTAGGGGGATTGCGGGATCATATGGAAGGTTGATTTTTAGAACTTTTAGGAATCGCCACACTGATTTCCACAGAGGCTGTACTAGTTTACACTCCCGCCAACAGTGTAGAAATGTTCTCTTTTTGCCATATCCTCTCCAGCATCTGTTATTTTTTGAGTTATTGATGATAGCCATTCTGACTGGAATTAGGTGGTACCTCAGTGTAGTTTTAATTTGCATCTCCTTGATGACTAGTGAGACTGAACATTTTTTCATGTATCTGTTGGCTGCTCGTATGTCTTCTTTTGAGAAGTGTCTATTCATATCTTTTGCCCATTTTGTAATGGGGCTGTTTGTTTTTTTCTTTTCAGCACATTTGAATTCCTTGTAGATCCTTGATGTTAGGCCTTTGTCAGACATGGAGTTGGCAAATATTTTTTCCCAATCTGTAGGTTGTCTCCCTGCTCTCTTGATGGTTGCTTTGGCTTTGTAGAAACTTGTCTGTTTAATGAGGTCCCACGTGTCTGTCTTATCTCTTGTGGCATGAGCAGTTCAGGTTTTGATCAGTAATTGGCTGCCAGTTTCAACTTCCATAAGAGTGTCTCCTGCAATTTCTAAAGTTCTTACACTTTGAGGTTTTACATTTAGGCCTGTGATCCATTTAGAGTTAATTTTTGTGTATGGGGATAGGTAGAGGGCCTGTTTCAATCTTCTGCTTTTGGTCAGCCAGTTTTCCCAGCACCATTTACTGAATATGTTCTCCTCTACCCAGTAGTGGGTGGTAGAGGCTTTGTTGAAGATGAGTTGGTTGAGAAATTGAGGTTTTTTCTTCTGAAATCTCAATTCTATTCCATTGGTCTATATGCCTGTTCTTGTACCAATACCAGGCTGTTTTGATCACTGTAGCTTTGTAATAAAGTTTAAAGACTGGAAGTGTGATACCTCCTGCTTTGTTTTTTTGTTTGTTTGTTTTATTTTGTTTTGTTTTGTTTTGTTTTTTGCTGAGGATTGTTTTGGCTATTCTTGGTCATTTATGTTTCCATATGAATTTCTGTATTGTTTTTTCTAGGTCTGACAAGAATGTTGCTGGTAATTTGATGGGTATTGCATTAAATCTGTAGATTGCCTTAGGTAGAATGGGCATCTTAACAATGTTGATTCTTCCAATCCATGAGCATGGGATATTTTTCCACTTCTTTGTGTCATCTTTGATTTCTTTGAGCAGTGTTTTGTGGTTTTCATTGTATAGGTCTTTCACATCTCTGGTTAGGACAATGCCAAGGTACTTCTCTTTTTTTGTGGCTATTGTGAATGTAATTGTGCTTTTTATTTGGGTTTCTGTTTGTTTACTGGTGTATAGAAATGCGATTGTCTTTTGCACATTTATTTTATACCCTGAGACTTTGCCAAAGTCCTTTATCTGTGCTAGGAGATTTTGGCAGATTCTCTTGAGTTTTCAAGGTATACAAACATGTTGTCTGCAAAGAGAGATAACTTGACTTCCTCTTTTCCTATTTGGATACCCTTGATTGCCTTCTCTTCTCTGATTGCTCTATCTAGAACTTCCCAAAACTATGTTGAACAGGAGGGATGAGAGTAGGCATTCTTGTCTTGCTCCAGTTTTCAGGGAAAGTGTTCCAATTTCTGTCTGTTTAGGAGTATGCTGACTGTGGGTTTCTTGTAGATGACTCTTACTATTTTGAGGTATGTTCCACCTATGCCTAGATGTTTGAGGGTTTTTATCAACAAGTGGTGCTGAATTTTATGAAAAGCTTTTTCTGCATCTAATAATATAATCATGTGTTTTTTGTTTTTATGTCTGTTGATGTATTTAATTATGTTTATGATCTTATGAATGTTGAACCAGCATTGTATCCTGGGGATGAAGCCTATTTGGTCATGATGGATGATTTTTGAATGTGTTGTTGAATCTGGTTTGCTAGGATCTTGCTGAGAATTTTAGCATCTATGTTCATCAAAGATATTGGCCTGTAGTTCTCTTTCTTTGTTGGGTCTTTATCTGGCATGCATAGCAATGTGATGTTAGCTTCATAAAATGATTTAGAGAGAGTTCCATCTTCTCAATCACCTGGAATACTTTTAATAGGATTGGTATCAGTTCCTCCTTGTATGTTTTGTAGAATTCTTCTTGAAAGCCATCTGGTTCAGGGCCTTTTTTTTTTTTGTAGGTAGTTTTCTTATGATATAGTCAATTTCCTTGATTGTTATTTGTCTATTTAGGGTCTCAATTTCTTCTTGTTTCAACCTGGGGAGGTTGTGTGATGTCAGAAAGTCCTACATTTCCTTTAGGTTTTCAAGTTTGTTTCCATACAGTTTTACATAGTAGTCTCTGATTAATCTTTTGTATTTCCTCAGGGTCAGTTGTGACTTCATCTTTTGTGTTTCTGGTTGAGATTATTTGGGCTTATTTTCTCTTTTTCTTGATCAGTCTGGCTAGGGGACCATCAATCTTGTTTATCCTTTCAAAGAACCAGCTTTTTGTTTTGTTGATTTTTTTTGTATTATCTTTTTGTCTTCTATGTCCTGGATTTGGGCTTTTATTTTGGTGATCTGGATTATTGTTCTGAAGTTAGGGTTTTGCTGGTCTTGCTTTTCCAGTTTTCTTAGGTGACTTGTTAGGCTGTTAACTTGTGATCTTTCTATTTTCTTCATGTGTGTTTGTAAAGATATGAATTCCTGTCTTACTACTGATGTCATGGCATCCCAGAGATTTTGGTGAGATATTTCTTCATTTTCACTTGTTTCCAGGTATCTTTTAATCTCATTTTGATTTCATTGTTGACCCAAGATTTGCTTAGCATCATACTGTTTAGTGTCTATATCTCTGTGGGTTTGGGGGAACTTTGTTGATGTTGATATTTATTTTTATTCTACTGTGGTCTGAGAAGGTGCATGGCAAAATTTCAATCTTACAAAATTTGTTTATGTTTGATTTATGACTAAGGATGTGATCGATCTTGGAGTACGTTCCATGTGGTGATGAGTAGAATGCATACTCTGTGGTCATTGGGTGGAGTGTTCTGTAGCTGTCAATTAAGTCCATTTGTTCAAGAGTCTCATTTAGGTTCTGGATCTCCTGGCTGATTTTTTGTCTTGATGATCTGTCCAGGGTTGTGAGGGGGTATTAAAGTACCCAGCTATGATAGTGTTAGAGTCAGTCTCTTTTTTAAGTTTGTCTAGAAGCTGCTTTATGAATGTTGGTTCTCCTATGTTGGGTGCATATATGTTTAGGATGGATATTTCTTGTTGATGGATTGAGCTTTTTATCATTATATAGTGACCTTCTTCATATTTTTAAATTTTTGATTGCTTAAAGGGTATTTTGTCTGAGATTAAGATTGTAACTCCAGCTTTTGTGTTCCATTTGCCTGAAATTGTGCTTCCCATCCTCTTACTCTGAGTCTGTGAGTGTCTTTTTTGGTGAGATGAGTTTCCTGGAGACAATATATTGTTGCCTCATGATATTTTATCCATCTTGCCATTCTATGCCTTTTCAGTGGTGCATTTAGTCCATTCACATTCAAGCTATTTATTGAAATGTGAGAGTTTATACCCGTCATGCTGTTCCTGTTTGTTTGTTGTCTTTCTTTTGGTTTTTGGGTTGATCCATGGATGTTTTCAATCTTTTTCCTGCACTCTTGTGAAGAATGTTGTTCTTTTTTCCCTAACTTCTGTGTTTAATACTTTCTTAAGCGTTTCTTGTAGAGCTGGTCTAGAGGCAGCATAAGTTCTTAGGGATTGAATGCCTGTGAAAGATTTTAATTCTCCCTCATGGATGAAGCTTAATTTAGCTGAGTAGGTTATTCTTGGTTTAAAATGATTGTCTTTGACAATTTTGAAGATTGGGCTCCAAGGTCTCCTAGCCTGAAGTGTTTCTGTAGATAAATCTACTGCTATTCTAATTGGTCTTCCCCGGTAGGTAGTCTGACTTTTTTTCTTGCTGCCTTTAGGATTTTTTCTTTTATACCTACTTTGTTCAGGTGAATTATTTTGTGTCTGGGGGTTGGTCTTCTCATTTGTTGTCTTGCAGTGGTTCTCTGAATCTCTTGTGTTTGAATTTTTGCATCACTGACAACATGAGGGAAGTTTTCTTGAATAATGTCATGGAATGTTTTTCCAGGGTGCTCTCTGTCTCTTTTTCTGCCTCAAGAGTCCAATTACTCTTAGGTTTAATCTCTTGAAGTAATAGCACATCTCTTGAAGGTTTTGTTATGTCTTTTTAAGCTTCTTTTCTATGTTTTTGACAGTTTGTGTTAGTTCTATATTTTGGTACTCAAGTTCTGAGATTTTTTCTTCTGCTTGGCTAATTCTTCTTTCCATGCTTATCAGTTTGTTATTTATTTCAATCACTGTATTCTTTACAACTTTTATCTCAGTTATCAACTCCTTCTTATTTTCTTCTTGTCTCTCCTCAATTCTTTTTGTTCTCTCTATTAATGTTTTGATGTCTGGGTTTGCACTATGTGACCAGTCATTCTGGAGGTTCTTTATTGTTTGCATTCTGAAGTCTGTTTTCTCAGTGTCTGATCTCCTAGGAGTCTGTGTGAGATCTATATTTTTCTTTTGGTTTTTTTTCATTTGTGTAGATTTTCCTCCTCATTCCCCCCCTCCCTTCTTTAATTCTGTTGTTTAGGGGTGGTGGGGTTCCTTTTATTTCTGTTTGCTCGATCTCCTATTCTTCCTTATGGGAGTCCTCTAGCTTTGTTCACTTCTGAAGCTGGGCTGTGGGTTGGGGGCTGTATTTCTTTTTTTTCTGTTTTGAGATGTAATTGAGGGGGAAGCTGTGATTCAAAATCTATCTACAGATGCTAGTATCCACTGACAGGTGTATGGATACCCTGGAATCCACTTCCCACTGCCTTGCAATCTGTCCATGCAGTGGGGGAATAGGTTTACTCTCTGAAAGTGAAATGGGGTTAAAAAAAAAGGAAAAGAATGGAACAAGGGAGGGGAGGAAGAGGATGGTGGAGAGAGAGAGGAGTAAGAGGGAAAACAGACAAACATACCAACTAACAAATAAAGAGGAATACAAAGACAAAAATGATTTTTTAAAAAAACTAAAACATACAGACAATAATACAGACATGCAAACCAATCAGCCTCCTTATTGATACTATTCCCCTACACAAACATGAAGTATAAAGGAAAAAGAATCAGTAAACTAACAGAGACAAAGTAAGTATGCAAATGTTATCAATAACAGTAAGAGAGAGAAAAGAGCGAAAAAAGATAAGTAAAACAAACAAAGAATAAAAATAAAAAAATAAAAACAAGGGAAGCAAGCATGCTCTTAGATCATTCCTGTAAGTCCAATGTCCTTTTAGCTTTGATCTCTAGCTCTCATTGTAGGCTGGTAGGGTTGTTCACAGCAAGGATCTGATGCCCCACGCCTGCTGTGGGGGGAGGTGGGATCAGATCTGGGCTCAGTCAACTTGCTGCCTGAGAAGTCTGCCACTCAGATCTGACCTGTGTCTGATCTAACATGGGGGAGGGGCTTCTGACTCTCCCAGATTAATGCTATTAATTTAGGTCCCAAGCTGGAGGCTGGCAGAGTTGGGTGGGTCAATGCAGGTCTCTGCCTGGTCTCAGAGCTCCAGCTGCTCTCTGGACCTGCTGACCAGGGGCTGAACTGGAGAAGGCGAGGTGTGAGACAGCCAGGAGCTGCAGGTCGGTGTGAAACTAGGTGGTTTGGGTGGGGCGGGGCAGTGAAGCAGGCATGGGGGCCCAGAGTTCCATGAGGCTGGAAGTTGAGGGTCACCATGGGTTGAGGGAGGGAGCGGCTACAGGAGGGACACTGCCACGTCAGCAGTGTGGTGAGTGGGAAAAACTCCACTGGCAGGAGCCAAGGGCTGATGTGGGCAGGGGGATGGAGCAAATATGGGAGGCAGCAGCAGCGGGAGCAGCTGAGTCAGCAGTGTGGTGTATGGAACTGAGGAGGGCCTCCAGCTTGCAGGCCAACATGGCTGGTGGTGGCAGCAGTGGCTGTAGTTGTGGCAGTGGACAGAGCAGTGCATGGAGCCAGTTTCTGCCAGACCGCAGGCCTGCATGGCTGGCTGAAGAGCAGGCTGGCTGCTGCAGGAGCAGGAGCCATAGGGGGAGAGCAAGAGTCCCTATGGACACTCATTTTCGCAGAGAATCTCATGGACCAAACTGCCCCTTCGCCATCTTGCTGAAAGTCCTTTGAATCAACATTGTTACGATGTCCATCCTACCAAAGGCAATCTACAGATTCAACGCAATACCCATTAAATTACCAACATCATTCTTCTCAGACCTGGAAATGACAATACAGAAATTCATATGGAAACATAAATGACTATGAATAGTCAAAACAATCCTTAGTAAAAGAAACAAAGCAGGAGGTATCACACTTCCAGATTTCAAACTTTACTATAGGCTACAGTAATCAAAACAGCCTGGTATTGGTACAAGAACAGGCATATTGACAAATGTAACAGGATAGAGATTCCAGAAGCAAAGCCTCAGTTTCTCAGCCAACTCATCTTTGACAAAGCCTCCGACAACAACCTGGGGGAGAGGAGAACCTATTCAGTAAATGGTGCTGGGAAAACTGGCTGATCACATGCAGAAGATTGAGACAGAAACCCTACCTATCACCATACACAAAAATTAACTCAAATGGATCAAAGACCTAAATGTAAAACCTCGAACTATAAGAATCTTAGAAAACACAGAAGACACCCTTATGGAAATTGGAACTGGCAACCAATTCCTATTCAGAACCCTAAATACCCATACCTTGAGAATAAGATGGACAAGTGGGACCTCATAAAACTAACGAGCTTCTGCAAACCAAAAGAAACCATCAAGAGAGCAGCAAAAGAGCTCACAGAATGAGAAAAAATATTTTCCAACTGTATATCTGTCAAAACCTTAAGATGTAGGATCTACAAGGAACTCAAACATGACGAAAGAAAAAAAAACAACTAGCCCCATTAAAAAGTGGGCAAAAGTCATGAATAGACACTTCTCAAAAGATATACAGGCAGCCAACAGACACATGAAAAAAGTGCTTAGCCTCACTCATCATCAGAAAAATGCAAATCAAAACCACCTTGAGATACCACCTAACCCCAGTAAGAATGGCCATCATGAATAAAACAAATAACAGATGCTGGAGAGGATGTGGAGAAAAAGGAATGCTTCTACACTGCTGCTAGGAATGCAAACTAGTGCAACCTCTTTGGAAGACAGTGTGGTGATTTCTGAAAGAGCTAGAAATTGACCTTCCATATGATCCAGCAATTCCCCTAATGGGGATATCCCCCGGAGGAATTAAAATCATTCTGCAAAGAAGATACCTGCACACATGTTTGTTGCAGCACTATTCACAATAGCAAAAACATGGAACCAACCATGTTGCCCATCGAAGCTGGACTGGATTTTAAAAATGTGGTACATATGCACAATGGAATATTATGCAGCCATAAAGAAGGACAGACATATGGACTTCACAGCAACTTGGATGGATTTAGGGTATATCATACTCAGTGATCTATCACAGAAACAAAGAACAGAGTACCATATGTTCTCACTCATAAGTGGATCTCGAATAATTATTATAGTGCTATAAGAAAGGGATTGGCAGTAGTGGGAAACTCTCAGGGAGGGGGGTGGGATTGGCAGTTGAGGGAAACTGCTAGGGGAGGGAGGGACATATGTCATCAACAAGGGCACCTGCATAATCAATGTTTGGATACCCAACCCTGAATTGTACCCCCACATCTTTATTTAAAAAAAAAAAGAATTGTAGGGCAGAACACAAAAGGGATCCTATATCAAGGGGAAAAGTCAGATGAAAATATTTGGAAACTGAACGTTTAACCTAGTAAGTTCATCCAAGGAGCTTTCTGAATGTGTTCCTTTCAGAGATCTGGCTAGATTTTGGACCATAGATATTTCCAATTCAACCTGACTGAAAGTATTTACCCAGATGCAGCAGCAAGTGTTAGTGACAGCACAAACACCACCCTGTGCAGTGAGATGATAGATTAAAGTATTGTGATTGTCTAGGAACCCACGAGCAAGGGGAAACTAGGGGCCTCTGCTGTGTCCTGATGGCTTGGGCAGTGGAGCGGGCAATTCTGTTAACAGTGCAGGAAAGGTTTCTGACCATATATTCATTTAAAGCAGAATCTAGTCTTAACCAGGACCCCAGAAACCTTCCTTATCTTGATCCCTCGCTAGAGTTAAACTCTCCAGGTAAATCACATCCTTGAGAATGTTTCCAGTTATATTCTATGGGGTTATTATCTGTGTTGGATTGTGGCCCAAGATTCTCAGAGGGAGTTCCTGGAGAGCAAAATAGGTAGCATTGGTCAGGCCAAATGAATAGATGGAAATTTAGACAAAAGCTGCTTCTGTAGCAAAATCTCCTGGTGAGGATAATTCAAATATTATTTTGCCTTTGGGGGGATAGGAAAATACGGGCGTAGCAGGTTCTAATAAGTCCCTTTCCAGGAGATGTATGGGGGGTGACAAGACAAAGAAAAACATGACTGCCAGTAAGGGTTCCTAGTTGGAAGAGGATAGGTAAAGATTTAGAAACTGCCATAGGTTTGTTAACTACCTCAACCATCTGGATGAATTCAGATCCACAGATAGAGACAGCTGAAAGGCTTAAGGAGGACTAAAGGAAGGGTTTCAGGCCATGGCAGTCTAAGCGCTGCTGCACAGATAATTGTCAGTTGTGTTTTTATTATTTCATTGATCCGTTTCACCAGCCCGGAGGACGGGGAGTGGTAAGCACAATGGAAAGGTTAATAAATAGGCCACATTTTAAGAACAGTTTGAATAATATGCTCTGTAAAATGAGTTCCTCAGTCACTATGAAACTCTCTAAAGACTCACCATGTTATTACGATTTTCCAGCAGGTCTTTAGCTATTGCCATGGCTGTGGCCTGCCGACAACAAAGGGCTTCAACTGAATGTGAAAACATGCAAACCATAACTAGTACATATGGTATCCTTGAGAGCCAAGGAGCTGAACAAAATCTCATTGCTTTTGGCACCATTCGGTAGTGGGAAGTGGTACATGGAGCTATGCAGTGGTTTTCAAAGATTGCATCGTGGACATATTTTGTACAGATAACAAGGTCACGGGCTACCCTGAAGGCATAGCTGCTGTTTGTATCAACATTGATGATTTTATTTTTGGCTAAACTACATGCCCTAGTAAAAGCATGCGGTTCTGCTTGTTGGGCAGACCTAGCATTAGAAAAGTGATGGAATGAAGCAAGTTATATCAGGTGATGCTAAGGTGAGATGAGGATTGAATGAGAAGCTCATAGTTTGCTAAGCTTGTGATGTGAATTGAGTAAGTCTCAAAGAAGTATGGAACATAGACAGTGAAAGGTGGTTCCATAATGATCCTCTCTGTGGCTTTTACAAAGGAAAATACTGCATCAATTACTTTGATACAAGGGGAAGTCCCTGAGCACTAGGTTCTAATTGCTGACCATAGTATCCAATGGGTCTAGTTTGTCCCCAATTCTGATATCTAATTCCCCTACTTGGTTAAATTTAAGAAGGGGAAACCCCTGAATGTACCCAGAGCTTCCCTAGTTTTGAATGTGGGAAGAGGGCCGGGGGACTTCATCAGGATTTAGTTATAGCCAAATATTGGAGGAAATTGGGAGAATTTAGGATTTAGTTCAGTCTACAGGCAGAGAACAAGAATGTGTAAACAGTGTACAGGGTTACAGTCTAATAACAGGAGTACCTTAGTATTTCTTAGAAGCATAACATTTCTTTCCACATTGATCATATAGAAAATCTCAGATTTTAGCACCTTTTAAGGGCAGGAAGCCAAACTAAGGCAGGCTTTAGATTTTACTTACAGTCTCAAGACTCTTGGGCCTGCCGGCTTTGAAATTTTATTCACTGTAAAGCTGGAAACTCTTGAAGGCAGGCATTTTACACCCATTTTAAAATATGAGATTTCATTTGAGAAGTGTTTATTCATGCCTTTTGCCCACTTTTAAAAAATTTTTAATTTTAAAGATGTGGGGTACAATTCAGGGTTAGGTATACAAATGTTCTTTATGCAGGTACCCTTGTTGATGAGGTGTGCTCCCCCTCCCCCAGCATATTCCCACTATTGACAATCCCGACTCCTCTCCCCGCCCCCTGCCAATTTCCGGCTACTGCCAATCCTTTTCTTATAGTATTACTATACTTGTTCAAGTTCTGCTTATGTGTGAGAACATGTGATACTCAGTTCTTTGTTTCTGTGATAGATCACTCAGTATTATAGACTCTAAGTCCACCCAAGTTGCTGTGAAGTTCATAATTTTGTCCTTTATGGCTGCATAATATTCCACTGTGCATATGTACCACATTTTTTTATTCAGTCGTATTTTGATGGGCAGCACGGTTGGCTCCATGTTTTTGCTATTGTGAACAATGCTGCAATAAACATATGTGTGCAGGTATCTTTTTCATAGAGTGATTTGAGTTCCTCTATGTATATTCCCAGTAGGGGGATTGCAGGGTCATACAGAAGGTCGAATTTTAGATCTTTTAGGAAACGTCAAACTGTTTTGCACAGAGGTTGTATTAGTTTACACTCCTACCAACAATGCAGGCGTTCCCTTTTCCATGCATCTTCTCCAGCATCTGTTGTTTTTTGAGTTATTGATGATTGCCATCTTGATTGGAGTTAGGTGGTATCTCATTGTGGTTTTAATTTGAATTTCTTTGATGACTGTTGAGATTGAGCATTTTTTCATGTATCTGTGGGCAGCTCATATGTCTTCTTTTGAGAGGTATCTAGTCGTATCTGTTGCCCATTTTGTAATGGGGCGATTTGTTTTTTTCTTTTTGGCACTTGAGTTCCTTGTAGATCCTAGATGTTAGGCCTTTGTCAGACATACAATTTGGCCCACTTTTTAGTAGTGCTTTCTTTTTTTTTTTCCTTTCCTCTCATTTGAGTTCCTTGTAAATGCTGAATGTTAGGCCTTTGTCAGATATACAATTAGCCAATATTTTCTTCTCATTCTGTGGGTTGTCTCCCTGCTCTCTTGATAGTTTATTTTGCTGTGCAAAAGCTTTTCAGTTTGACAAGGTCCCACTCGTCTATCTTATCTTTTATGGCATATGCCTTTGGAGTTATGATCAAGAATTGGTTGCCTATCTCAATGTGCATAAGGGTGCCTTCTACATCTTCTAAGATTCTTATAGTCTGTGGTTTTACATTTAGGTGTTTAGTCCGTTTAGAGTTGATTTTTTTATATGGTGATAGGTAGGGATCCTGTTTCAGTCTTCTCCTTGTGGTCAGCCAGTTTTCCCAGCACCATTTTTAAATAAGATCTCCTCTTCCCAGTGTTTGTTATTGATGGCTTTGTCAAAGATGAGTTGGTTGAGAGATCGAGTTTTGGCTTCCAGAATCTCTATCCTGTTCCATTGGTCTATATGCCTGTTCTTATACCAGTACCAGGCTGTTTTGATTATTGTAGCCTTATAATAAGGTTCAAAGTCTGGAAATGTGATACCTCCCACTATGTTTCTTTGCTGAGGATTGCTTTGGCTACTCATGTTCCTTTTTGTTTCCATATGAATATCTGTATTGTTTCCTAGTCTGAGAAGAATGATACAGTCAACAGATACATGAAAAAACGCTCAGCCTCACTAATCATCAGAGAAATGCAAATCAAAAGCACATTGAGATACCACCTAACTCCAGCAAGGATAGCCATCAGTAATAAATAAAAAAGCAAAGATGTTAGCAAGGTTGTGGAGAAAAGTGAATGCTTCTACACTGCTGATAGGACTACAAATTAGTGTAACTTCTATGGAAAACAGGGTGTGATTCTTAAAAGAACTAGATGCTGACCAACACAAAGAACTGAGTACCACATATTCTGGACCATGAACATTTAGCATAATACTACAAGAAAGGGATTGGAAGTAGCGGGACTCTACCGGGGGGGAGGGGGATGACATAACATCACTATGGGTGCCTGATCCTAATCCAAGCAAAGTGAAGTCCAAGGGGAGGCCCAAACTTCACCTATACATAAACCACTTATGTACCCAATCCTGACTTGTACCCCACATCTTTAAAATAAAAAAAAAAAGAAGTTGACCTTCCATATGACCCAGCAATCCCACTCCTGGGAATATACCTGGAAGTACTCAAATTATTCTACAAAAAAGATACTTGCACATGCATATTTATTGCAGCACTATTCACAATAGCAAAAACATGGAACCCATCCTGCTGCCCATCTAAAGTGAACTGGGTCAAGAAAATGTGGTACATACACATGATAGGAGTATTATGCAACCATAAAGAAGGAGAAAATCTTGGACTTTGCAGCAATTTGGATGGATTTAGAGTCTATCATACTCAGTAATCTATCACAGAAACAAAGAACTGAATACCACATATTCTCACTCATAAGTGGTTCTGAACATTTATCACAATACTGCAAGAGAGGAATTGGCAGTAGTGGGACACTACCAGGGCTGGAAAGGTGGGGGAGAGAAGGGGGGACGTAACATTAATAAGGGTACCTGATCCTAAACCGGGGAAAGTGAGGACCAGCTGAACACCCAAACTTCACCTGCATGTAGACTACTTATGTACCTAATCCTGATTTGTACCTCACATCTTTATAACAAAATAAATAAAGTCAAAACATGACATTTCAGTCCAAAATCTTGGTAATACAACTAATGATTCCAATTGTATCCTGCTTACAAAGAAAGCAGATTTTCCTTAAACGTATATAAATAAAAATTAGAATACTCACAAATAGTTTCTGAGTTTTGGAGGAATCAAGTAGGGAAAAAAGTAAATGCTAAATTTTACTTTTGTTCACAAAAGCATACTTTGCCAAAATATTGCAAACTATACATAGCTTATGACAGAAAACTTTATTAAACCTGGAAAACAAAATATGTAAGTTGTAAAAACATTATCTTTATCAATTACTTAATTTCATGTGACTGATGGTGTTTTGCTCAATCTGAATTAGCAATTTTGACCAATACTGCATTTTCTCACTTGTAAGTGGGAGCTAAATAAAGTGTACACATGGATATAGAGTGAGAACTGATAGAAATTGTAGCCTTGGAATGGTCAGGAATTTGAAGGAAGGTGGATAATGAGAAATTACTTAATGAGTACAGTGTACATTATTTGGGTGATGAATACTCTAAAAGCCTTGACTAGACCACTGCACAATTTATGCATGTAACGAAATTTCACTTGTCCCACATACATTTATACATTTTAAAAAAATTATAGTTGACCCATTTTTTTTTTTTTAGTATTTCAAAGGTGTCACTTCCTTGTCTTTTGGGCTGTATCATTTTTCACAAGAAGCCTATTTCCTTTCCTATGTTCTTCTGTGTGCAACTTGCTTTTTCCCCGATGGCTGCTTTTAAGATTTTCATGTTTATCACTGGTTTCATTATATGACATTTGATTGCAAGGTGTCTTGCTGCAGTTTTCTCCATTTTTCTTCTGCTTTGGGTTTATTGAGCTTCTTGATCTGTGGGTTTATAGTTTTCCTCAAATTTGTGAAGGTTTTAGTCACCTTCAAAAGATTTTGTCTCTGTTTTCGTGGCTCATATTAGATCACTTGAAAATGTTCCATAGTTCTATGTATTTTTTTTCTGTTTTTCTTTCTCTCCTTGTTTACTTCTTTTTGGGTAGTTTTTTTTATTGCTATGCTATGTCTTCAGATTTACTGTCCTTTTCTTTCTGCAGTGTCTAATCTGTGGTTAATCTCATGCAGTGTATTTTAAATGTTACATATTGAATTTTTTATCTCTAAAAGTTCCAATTTAATAAGTTCCATTTTAATTTTCATTATAATCGTGTTTTCTTTACCTTCTTGAACATATGGAGTATATTTATATCAGTTGTTTTAACATCCTTGTATGCTAATTCCATCATCTCTGACATTTCTGGTCTACTTCCATTAATCGATTTTTCACCTAGTTGGGCCACATTTTTCTGCTTTTTTGCATGTCTGATCCTAAAGAACATTCTATGTTTTAAATCAGGGAGCTGTGAATATATTACTTTACATAAAAAGATACTTTGCAGATATAATTAGGTTTACTGATTTTGTCTTAAAATAGGGAGATTATGCTGGTTTATTCCGGCAGGCCCAATGTAACCACACGTTTTTAAATGCAAATGTGGAAGATGAAGTTGGGGAGATCTGAAGTATGAGGGGCACTTGATAAACCATTGCTGGTCTGAAGATAGAGGCGGTATCATGAGGAGGGTAGCTCCTAGCTGCGAGCCATCAAAACAAAAAACAAAACCAAAACAAACAAAGAAACAAAAAACAGTGAAAGACTCAGTCCTACAACTGCACGACCTGAAGTTGAGTTTGGAAGGTGATTCCAAGATCCTGATGAGAATGCGGCAAACTGACACCTTGATTTCAGTCTTGTGAGACCATAAGCAGAGAGCCTAGAAGAACTATGCCATGCCCAGACTTCTTATCCACAGATACTACAGTAAATGGGTGTTACTTGAAGCCATTATATCTGTGGTACTTTCTTGTGGCAGCTATAGAACACTAGTACACTTAGTGGTTTTTGGTTGGATGCCAGACAATATGAATTGTACCTTGTTGGGTGCTGGGTATTTACTCCTACAAATATTCTCAAGTTCTATTCTGAGGCACAAGTAAGTTACTTGGAATGAATTGGATCCTTTCAAGACTTTTTTCTTTTTAAGGATGAGTCCAGCGTACCCTTTATTTTAATTTAGTGCCACTACTGAGATGACACCCTTCTGGGGACTCTAGATGATGTCTTCTATATTACGAGGTTTTCCACTCTGGTTTAGGGTAAACAAGAACAATTCCCAGCCCTGTTTGAGCTTTGAAAATTGTTCAGCCTATTGCTTTCTCATGGTTTATTTCTGATCTCAGGCGGTTTTCTTTCATATGTGTTTAGATGAGTTCTTAGCCAAAGACACGAGGAGTTTTTTCCAATACTCTGGAGCTCTTTCTTTCTTTTCAGCTCTTACCACCCCAGTCCTCTGCTCACAAATTTTAGCCACCTTGGCCTGCCTGAATTTTAATCTGTTTTTTCAACTCAGAGCAGTAAATTAATGAGACTGCACTACTCACTTTGTTTCCTTTCTCTCAAAAGATCACAGTCTTGCCCTTCCTATTAGCTGATATCCGAAAACTACCATATCTTGTATTCTGTTTACCTTGCTGGACGTTAAAATTGTCAGGGTAAATTCAGTTCCAAGTACTCCCCTATGGCTGGAAACAGAAGCATCTGGGAAGCATATTGATATTCAAGCATGGATCCTATTTCTGGTAGTTCTGAAGGGCAGGCCTCAACATTGGACATTTTAAAAGTTCTAAATGATTCTAATGTGTGGCCAGGGGATTGAGCACCACTGAACTGGATGATCCATTAGTCACAGACATAATCTGTTGGTGGGAATGCAAACTAGTTCAACCTCTATGGAAAACAGTGTGGCAATTCCTAAAAGAACTAGAAATTGACCTTCCATGTGACCCAGCAATCCCACTTCTGGGAATATACCCGGCAGAACTTA